>WHPZ01543036.1:0-12707 GCA_016617965.1 Macrosiphum rosae | reverse complement strand
CCCACCAAAATTTTGGTTTTTAAATAAAAACCAAATCTCTACAAACGAAAAAAATTTGATTACAAACCAATACAAATCAGCTACAAACGAATGGTAAAAAAAAAATGAAAATTCGAAATTGGGGGAGCTGGGGAAATGTACCTCTTATAACCTACTGTACAGCAGAGTCCACAGACAGACATCCACTTAACCGTTTTTTTTTAAATTTTTTTTTGCAGGTATTTACGTTCATTATGTTGCACTCAAATTCACTAGAAGCCGATTCCATCACTGAAATCGATTGCTCGGAATCCAATACATGCATGAAATGTCTGAACAATAAGTCTTTGTGCAGCTGGTCCATCGAACTGCAATCATGCTTTAACACAAAACTGCTGCAAGCACTGCGTGGAAATCTAACAGTCCATAACGAAAAGCACTGTCCACGGTTCACGGTGGTCAACAAATCGTCCGTAGCCGGCGTGTCTTTTAAATACACGATCAGAATATCGAACGACGTGAAGGGTGCGGTCACGTCGTTCCTGAACAGCAGTACGATCACATGTTGTATCGAGTCTTGCGACTTCCGTGGGTCGGTGATCGACGACTCAATCGTGTGTGCGGCGATACGCACACCATGGTCGTACTTTGCGGACGGCTCAAGAGCCATGATCTCATACATCTACGTCATGTTCGGCGACAAAAAACTGCAGTTTGACAATGACGCCGACCACTATTACATAATTTACGACCGCGACTGCGCGGCGTCTGCGGCCGCTCCTGCTGACGACTGCGCGACGTGTCTCTGGAATGACAGATTCTACAAGCATTACTTGAAATGGTGTCCGACTGGCAACCCGTGTACGGGGTCGTATCAGATCTACGATAAGCGGGACTTGGACGGTGACAAGAAATTTATGTTCAGCGACGACGACGTGGTGCGCGTACGCTGCGCCGAGATCAACATCTTGTCGGTGCGGCCGCTGTACGCGCCGCGGACAGGCGGTGGCACCACCACAATGACGATAACCGTCCGGAACCACCGGATGTTGGCCGAGAACAGAACTGTGACGGTGGCTGTGGCCGGAAGACGCTGCAAGGACCCGGTAACGTACGATAACCAGACGATAACTTGCTCCTTGCTGCAGCCGTCGATCACCAGCGCCGTAGCCGCCGCCGGTCCGGTCGAAGTTGTGTATGCGTCTTCGTTGTCTTCGGCCCGGCCGTCGCAGAATAAGAGGTTCACGCTCACATCGTTGGAAACGGTCAGTTTCGTCGATCCAGAGACGACGAGCGTGCGTCCGACCTGTGGGTCCATTTCTAGCGGCATCATGTTGACGGTGCGTGGCAATTTCCTGGACATCGGTAACGCCGTACGTGTGACCGTCGTAGCAAACATCAGTGAATCAGAAGTCGGAGAAACGGTCCTCATGACATGTGACACTGTATCGCGCGACCGGCACACAATCGTCTGCCGGACCAGCGCGGCCGTCCGCCGCAACAATTATAACGCGACCAGCGCATCGTCGGCCCGCGTGAAAGTTCAGTTCGACGGCGGTCCGATCAAGTACGTCCAGAATCCCACCTCGTGGACGTTGTGTACAATCGGCGAATCGGCGTTGGACGCGGGACAGACGTACGGCGGCACCGTTTCGGGCGGCACTTTGGTGCCGGTCCGCGGCGTCCGTTTTTCCTGTATTTCGAATGCCCACTTTTACGTGCACGACAGGAACGGTGCTAAATACCAGCACGCTACCGGTTGCCGGGTAGTGAACGACACATATATGGAGTGCCGGTCGCCGGACATGCGGCGCGCGTCGTCTGCCGTCGACGTAGCCACAGCCGTTGGGTTTCCGGATTTCGGTGTCCGGGCGCTGGATTGTGGCGAGGGTCGTGTGTCCGACTTGCCGGTGCTGCAGCCACAACAGCAAAGGTTGTCAGCAACCGCCGTCCACAGTCCGTTTTCCGTGTATGCCGATCCCGTTTACGTTGATTTCGAAATCCGTGACGGTGCCGTCGTCATTAGCAGCGGCCATCCATCCTCACTGAACCAGGGCTACGTGGCCGGCGACGTGGCCGTGCGGTTTCTAAACTCAACGGATGGTTGTCGCGTTACGTCCTTGTCACGACACGAGATAATTTGCGTGCCGAACTCCACTACCACGGCCACCGTTCTCAACCAGATTCAACGTATCGTGGTGACCGTGGGTGGGTACGAGTGTGATGTGCAGAAAAAGTCTATCAACGCCTGGGACGACGGTAGAAGCGGTAGTCGATCGCTGCTATTCACTAGCGTCACTTTCTCCTGTTGCAGTGGAGTTGCTATCGTTTCGGGGGCGGTGTTACTATTCGCTGTAGGTGTCTTATTATTCCGTGTCATTACAAAAAATCGGTACGTAATAAGCGCGGACACCTGATAAGATGATTATGATCAAATTGAACTCATAGCTCTAGCTATTCTCCATACTATATAATTTTATAAGATTCTGAGCTGAGCTATCAACTATATGTGTGTTTTTTTTTTAAATGTATTCAAGTCTGACTCTCCATCACCCTTTGAAGCAGTAAATAATATGATCGAGGGGTAGTATCTGGTAGAAAATTAGATATAGTGGGTACTTTGAGCAAGAGTCAAAAGTAAAGAATTCCCTGCAGTACTATTAAAAATAAACAGAAAAAACATTTAGACAAAACAGGAATTTTCACTGAAAACCAGTAATGGTATATAGATAACTCGATTAAATTAATTAAACTACCTGGGTATAACTTTTGTGTTGAAACTAAATTTTAGAATATAACTAATAATAAAACTCTAGCAAAATCAGTGGGACTCCATTCCACCTACCAATAAACTTATCATCAAAAGTTCAGTGAAACAACCGTGGAATACACCCCCGGATCTCAGCCGATGACGTCAAGATATTGCGATCGCACGTATAATAATCGGCCACACTTTCGCTACACACTCTTTCCTAATCACTAATCAGCAATGATCATCCACCTACATGCAATATATGTCAAATTCGCATCACTATAAAACACATACTATAAAGGTACTCGAATAATGCCCATCTATAAGCCCACATGCATATCCCTCACCCTTCCGCATAACATCAAAGAAATCCTCGATTAAGGACAAACTCCAAATATCATCAAATCCATCACTAAATGCAACCTCATCAACAAACTGTAATCTAATCATTCTAATCAAACTATATTGTAAGCACACTTATAAAAATTTAACTGTAAATATGGGCGTAACCGTTTTCCGCCAAAATGACCCTCGTGCAGGCCTCACCCATTATTACCACAACCGTTTCCCGCCAAGGTTATATTCCAATTACCACCAAAAAAAATTAATAAAATATTTATGATATTTTTTGAGAACCCCTGATATCAGTTATATCCTAAGTTATTATTATTATTATTATATAAATAATTTAAGACAAATAGGAAACCTAAGAATACCTATACAACCAAAAACATATTTATATTGAGCAATTTTCCTTCGTATTACTTATTTATTTTTCGGCATAAATGTTTCAAAATTATAAAGCACTCGTTAATTATATATCAAATATATTATTTATAATATTATTGAATTATCAATTATCTCACACCTCTTGTGTTTTTTGTAAAATTATAAACCACGGTGTTTAAAAATGATATTATTTATTACTGTATTCAAGTTATTATTATAATTTATATAATAAAATTGTCATGCTGTTATATATTATCCAGTAATAAAATTATTTTTTTATACAGTAAAATGTCGTTTTTATATATTTTGTATTAAACAGTAAGAATACGATTTTATTTATTACAACAGAATAATGGTTGATGAACATGATCGTTGTCATGTGGGACCTATGAAGAATATTAACCAACAACTCTTTTGATACGTCGTACACTCGTACCAAACCTCAATAAAATATTATATTTAACGTATCCATCAGGAGTCCATGTTCACCAAAATTTGAAGAACTGCTGTCGACGTCGTAGACGATTTACCGTGTAATAATATCTGATAAAGGCCGCGGGTTTACACTATACACGTTTACTGTGTACATGAAAATTGTTCAGCTATGTCCAACAACACGGTATCGTGGTTAATCCGTAATCGTGTGGTAACTTAACATAACCAACCAATCACAGCAAAGGATTTGTATGCACGTGAACGTGTACGTGTATATTGGAAACCCGCCTTAATTGGAGGCCTATCGATAAATTATTTATAATTGAACATTATTTTCCTGTAAAATCAAGCCCCTAAAAGATCAAATGATTAATGGAAAATTTAGTTATATAGAATGATATTTTTTTGGAATACAATTGTATGGAATAAACTACAACCTGGAAAAACAATTTTCGAACCAATCATGGAATGGAACATACATTTATTGGAATATTAAATTTCGGAACAAATATCTAATGTACTATACATTTTTAAACATTTTAATTTTGGAACAAATATGTAATAAAACATTTATTTATTAGAAATATATTTTTTATGAAAAATAAGCAATGGAACATGCATTAAATGGAAAATTAATTTTTGGAACTGATATTATTGCATTAAGTGGAACATCCACATTAATATAATGAAATCCAGTTTAATATACATTACATTGTATTGAAAAGGTATTATCTCTAAATATATATAAAAATGAAAAGCTGTTCGTTATTCTCGCTAAAACTAAAAAACGTCTTGACAAATTTGGCTGATTTTTTTTCATTGTGTTCGTAATAGTCAGGATAAGGTTTTTATAATAGAAAATTCTCAGGAAAATCCACCGAAAAAGTAGAAAAAACAGTGCCATCAGCCGGGCATATTTTTTGTTTAGGTATTATAAGGTTTTCAGTGGTTGAAAAAAATTAAATAGTTCTTATGATTGAAAATAATTTATATTAGACCTGTATTATATATCTGGTAAAAACTGTATGAGTGTATAACTAGTAAAAATAGTATTCCTAACGCTAATTTTTCGACTTTGGTCTCGGGAACCTACACATGCACATCATACCGTGGTACTCAGCGGGGCCGGACTGGGCAGGCGGGATACTGGGAGTTTCCAGTGGGCCGCTTGTAATCGTAGGGACGTTTTTTTTTTAGATTTATCGGTCATGGCTCATCCTGTCATTTAGAATTAAGGAAATTCCTCATTATAGGTATGAAAAAATGTATACATTTTCAAAAAAAAGATGCTTGTGTGTTGTGTCATATGATTGTCTTTGTTAATCGGTAATCCCTACCTTATCATAAAAACGTCAGCACCGCCTAAGATGTGCGACAGTTATCATCAGACAAATTCCCACCTATTCCGGTGCCGCCGTATAGTGGCTGAACTAAGGTATAATAAATAGTAATGTGCTCAGTGGACACAATTTCGCAAAAGAGCTCAAACCTTAAAAAATCGCTTAATATGTATTGAGGCACCCGGTTCCGATACCATTTTGTTCTCAAAATACACTCTGCGGGAATAACGATACCGCCTATTTTACAATCAACCAAATTTCATAATTTTTGTTTTAATTGCTAGGGGGAAATATTCTACAGCCCGCATAGATCTCTGTTTTTCAATATTTTATTCTCAAACTTTATAATATATCTAAAAATATACAAGACCAAAAGCATTTTTTTACAAATTTTTTAATACAATTATTTGAAATAAAGTACAAAATCAGAGATCGATGTGGGCTGTAGGAAGTCTTCTTTCAGATATTATAATAGACAATAGTCATCAAAATCATCTACAAAGCCTGAGAGTTATTCCCGTAAAGTCATTTTTTTCGATACAATACACCCTGTCACCCTATCAACCCCCCCCCTAAATAGGCATTGGGTAGTAGATTAGTGGAAAAGTCTTATAATTGAAGTGGAAACTAAAATATAAAATTTAATTTTCAAATTTTGTAGAATTGTGGACAATTTGAAAAACTGGCACCGGGACCCTTAACAAAACTATATGTTTTTGTTTGCTTACTCCATATTATTTATTTATTGGCTTTCTTTAATTATAAATTCTTTCAATAACCATCAATCTCAAGGTTTCTCATATGCAGGCGTCCCAGGACGGATATTATTTACTTTATTTTTCCATTGCTGTTGGTAACGATGAAAAATAGATGAAAAGTGTCTTAGAACATACACAATATATTATAATGTTATACGTTTTTGATCGTCAGTCTACGAGTTATTCAATTATATGCGATATATATTATAATATATATATATATTTATTTAGTTATTTAGGCTTCAAAACCTATAAGGGCATTAGCTTGAAGGTTATTTAGTAGGTTTTTAACTGTTGGGGAGGGTATGGTTGGTTAGAACACGAGTATATGTGCGTGGATTTGTCACTAAAACTTGAGTGGTCACCCATCCGGGAACTAGTCACACCGGCTGATGACTGACCTCAAAACACGTTAGTGACTGAGGTCAACCACCGCGCCTCACCAGGACACATATATTTTATTTTTATTTATAGGTATGTATTATATCATTATTTTAATTTAATTATTAAATCTTGTGCTTATTATAAATAAATAATAGGTACCTTTATTATAGGTATCTATATTATAAGTCGTACATCTAAATAAATTGTCATCTATTCCGTGGTCGTCGTTGCCTATACTTGGTGGGGACCTTGAAATGACTTGTTGTATAAACGCGATGTATGCTTTCGTTTCATTAATTAGGTATTAAAAGACGAGAGAGTGGTAGAAAACTAATGTTTAGCAGTTTTCTTTGAAAAATACCTATTAGTTGATCCTGAACAGATTAACGTGCGACAGCCTCGAACTATTATTTGACTACTAAATACAGATCTAATATAAAATGTTATAAACGTAAAAAAATATCGTAAAAAAGTTATAACTTATAGTTTAGGCTCTATGTTGATTATATGTCAGTTAGTCAGTCAAAATAATCATATTTATCATGATCCCATATAGATATAATATATTAATATATGTACAGCCATATAAGTACTTCGAGATTATTGGAATTTAGTTTTAATTATTTTATATTGATGTACCATATATAATATGCATTCGTATTTCGTATATTGTATGACCTTGTTAACATAGATGTTCAAATTTTGTTTTAATACTATTATTTTTAACTGATGTGACATGCCAAAGCAATTTGAATTGTAGGGTGTGGGGAAGGATGTTACGTAATAGTAATAGGCTAGGATTTTGATGCATTTAAATTTTTTTTCTGTGATGGTTTCCGAGATACAAATGTATTTCAAGTATACACTATGCTAACAACGAACTTTATTTGGGTCAATTTTTTCATTTTTCGAGGTTTTTTAAGTCTAAGTGCATTTTTAAATGTTTCTAGCTAATTATTTTGTTTAGTAATTTTTTAACATATTTATAGTAGTATTACAAATAAAAATTAGGTAAGTGGATGTCGCACTGCTGTATAGTAAGTTACAAGTGGGTCACTGTATAATGGATAGTACCTATTAAATTTGAATTCAATGATATCATATCATTGTATACGAAAAACGATTCTGAGCGCGGACGGTTTGTCAGTCAGGATATTTTATATGGTTATTATATTTTATTATAGCCTATAAGTTGAATTAATATTATAAATTACAAAAAAACAACTAAAATGGTTATTTTTATTTTTATTTTTATTTGTTGCTATGGCGATAAACAAAGCGTTAGAAATTAAAATCCTATTTTTAGCGGTTTTTTGTAATTTTTCGGTGGTTTTTCCAATGACATTAAATAACTATTGAGAAAATCGAACAATGACCTCTCTATGGTACCATCTTGATCCAATTTGCTAAAATAAAATGTACTATATTTTTAAATCTAAGTATTCCTTCTAGCAGAAATTTAAAATTTTGGAATTTTTATTCTGCATTTTGCGTTGGCAAATATTCATCAATAATCTCATATTTTCTTATTTCTCTCAATAGTTCTGACTATTAATAACAGTGCTAGAGATAATAATTTTCCTTGACTGATAGTATAGACCTTTGCCAATTTGTAATACTTTTTAACACAGAAAATGACCGTTTACCTTCGCAAGAAGATCCAAATATCGCTAAATAATTATTACCTTATATGGATTTAGGTTAATCACAAACATTCAACAATTTGTATATTACCATATTAATATAAAAATTTGAAAATACAGTAAAGTTGTTGAAACAAAAATTGCACACCGTGAACTGTGCAGAGTTAGCAAAAACCTGGGATTTATAGAAAAAAGCCAACCCAGTTTAAGTATAGGTACTTCATAGCGAACTCCAACCATTGTTTTAGGTTGGGTTCCAATCCCTAAACTTTAAATGCCATTGCTCATTTTATTAAAAAAATAGTTTAATCTATACGACCTACGTAGGTAATTGTATAATTTAACATTTTAACTTATATTTTGTTTTATATTCTTTGGCTACAACGAAAATACGAAATTTTATAATGTTTGCAGTAGTCGTTATTTTGAATCGCGGATATTTTCACCCCATTTTTTTTACTATATAATATTAGTTTACTATATATTAAAAATGTTTTTTTTTTAAATTCTGAGTGGAACGATGAATGTATTGATTTAAAAATGATGTGTGTTTTTTTTATTTTTTATTTTTGTGTCTGTCATCACCTTTTAGAACAGTAAAAGTGCTTGAATTTTCTTCAACAGTATCTTTTCTGATAGGAAAGTTAATCTAGTTGTTACTTTGGTGAGTCAAAAGTAAAATTTCTCCAGTAGTTTTCAAAAGCGCCGTGAAAAACAAAAGAAAAATCAAGGAAAAACGGGAATTTTTAAGCAAAATCTGTTTTCAAAAAAATCGATTTTGGTGTTTGGTACAACTCTAAAACAAATGACCATTGACCGTAGGTACATGGAATTTTGACTGAATGTTTATATTAGCATTTTGTTATACACCATACGATTTTGAAAATAATTTGACTCTTTTTGAGATGTTAACGGAGTACGGACATTGTCAGTTTTCAATATTTTAAACAGCTCAAAATATTTTTAAAATGACATAGTGTATAGAAAATGCTAATATAAACAATTAGTAAAAATGTCATGTATCTAAGGTCATTTGTTTTAGAGTTACACCAAAAACCAAAATCGATTTTCTCGAAAACGGATTTTGCTTAAAAATTCCCGTTTTTCCTTAATTTTTATTTTATTTTTCACGTCGCTTTTAAGAACTACTGGGAAATTTTTACTTTTGACCCCCCAAAGTAACAACTAGATTAACTTTCTTATTAGAAAATATACTGTTGAAGAAAATCGAAGCACTTTTACTGTCCTAATAGGTGATGACAGACAAAAAAAAAATAAAAAAAACACACATCATTGTATAATCAATACATTCATCGTTCCACAGAATCTAAAATGGGGGGAAATGTCCTACTAGACCGAAAACAGTCGGGGGGAAAGGGTCCACTTTCCTGTTATTTTATTTTTATATAAACGTTTTTTAAAATTTTTATATTATGACCGATTACACATTTACACCACAAATATATTATAATACCACTATAGTATATTGTTCTATGATAGTATTCTACGACAGCTCTGTTGCAGCCGACGGCCTTGTCCAAAATATAATATAATATTATTATCAATGAATTTTAAACGTTTGATTAGTGATAAGATTTAGCAATCAAATGACGTCACCGTGATATATTGAACAATAACATCACAGTCACAATGACACACCGTTGTGAAAAGCTGAATAGTAGATAGTTTATAATAGTACATTCTACAATCTTCACTTTACAGTAAAATTAATAATAATTAATATAATATACAGGATTTCATAGTTTGATACATGGTTTGATACTACATTACTACCACACAGATTTCTATATTCTATAATTCTAATTTCTATTCAGCATTCAATATTGAATATTATATTACTTAATAACTAACGTCTTAATCACTTATATTGTATTATTGTGACTAGGTACTGTCAACGATATTTTGTGTTTGAAGTTATAACTCAGATATCTGAAAGGTTTTGTCCCTCTGTTTTCCCATCGAGCACTGTTAATCAAAAACTATACACAATGTGTGCGAAAATGGCATTCACTCATCAACCTGGCACCGCCATGGAATGCCTTAGTGTAAGTACCTATATTACAATACATTTATTACAGTGAAATAACTGAAGTATATACAGCAATTTAGTGTAATAAACTTTTAAGTATACTTATTACCTATAATTTTAGATACCTATTACTTTAACGAAAGAATCTGCAATTGATACTGATGGTCGTGAATTATTAAAATGTGGGTTCAAAATTGGTGGAGGCATTGATCAAGATTTTAGGAAAAGTCCTCAAGGATATACAGATAATGTGAGAACTGAGAGTTTATGAGTATTTAATATAAAAAATATAGTTTAACCATATTACAATTTTAACTTTTAAGGGTATTTATGTAACTGAAGTACATGATGGAAGTCCCGCATCTAAGTCTGGATTACGAATACATGATAAAATATTACAAGTACCTGCATATAGTATAGAACAATAATAGTTTAGTATTAATAACTTAATTTAATTTTTCTGAAATGTTCTTTTAGTGTAATGGATATGATTTTACAATGGTAACCCATAAAAAAGCTGTGGATTATATTAAGAAGCATAAAATACTAAATTTATTAGTTGCTCGAAGAGGTGTTACGTCGACATAAAATATTGAAAACTTGAAAAAAGTCATCTGTTATTACTACATACAACCAAAGGTCTATTAATTAATTAAATTATTTATCCTATTTACCATAAACGGTAATACGTTTTTTTTTTACTAGGTACCTATTTTAAATTAAATAATTGTATTTATAAATTTAGTGTATTTCTATTTAAATGAAGTAATGTTATTATTATTTTATTTAACATGGTCATGTTTAAACCAAAAACTCTTAATGTGCATTTACCCAGATGGGATCAATTTTTACTATTATTTTCCAAATTTATCATATATCAACACTTATTATTATACATTTTTTTTCTTTCGTTTGAGATTGCATATTTTAAAATAATGAGTGGCCTTTAATTTATACCTATTTATTTCAATAAATAAGATAAAGTGTGCTATGTCTTTAATTATAATTTAAAAAGTTAAAAATTACTTATACACTTTTATTGAAATATGATATAATATATTATGCAATATATAAAATTTAAATTTTAAATCAATTTTCTGTTTGAAATCAAAAACTTGTTTTAATTAATACTTATCTGTATTATATACATTTTAGAACTATTCCAAATGTCTAATTATTCCAAGTTTATTTGTTGTTATAACTTATAATATTAATTTTACATTAATTTTCAAACGTTCCAATATATTACAATTTATTAAGTATAATTAATATAATCATCTTTCTATATTTTGATAAGTTACCTAATATACATTTTAATGAAAATAATTTTTACACATATTTTTCTTTTTGTGGTATAAACAATATTTTATTAAATGTATTAATACAAGTGTATAACTTAAAATTATTAGTACCCAACCTAATATTTAAATATTATGCTAAGATATATTAAACTAGTAAAATAATCTTATACTATTAACATTCCCGTCCAATGTTCTATGCAATTAATATAATATATAGTTACTAAAAATTAGAATTATAGATATAAGCTTGAATTATAATGCATATGTTAATATTCCAATTGTTTTTACATTTTATAATGATATAATTTACGTTGTTAAAGTTTGAATGAAGAAAATATAACAAAATGACTAAGCTTAATTTTAATATTTTTACGGATACCTTATATTTTCCATGTCATCTACTAAGTCTTTAAAAATACCATCTGTAATTTTGTCTTGCATTCGATCGAGTACTTTTTCAATAAAATGTTTCCTCCTAATAAAACAAAAAAAGTTGCTAATTTAAATTTATATTGGATTAAGTCCATAATAAATTGTCTCGAAAATGAATTAAGTCCCCACATCATTCACATATTATCTAAAAATTCTGTATTTAGACATTTGTCATATAATATGTGCTTTAGTTTTAGTGGAAACCGTATCGTCCTAATTTTTCCATAATAATGTTTACTCTTGTATGTATCATAGTAATGGATCCTGGTACAATGTTAAACAAGTGGTACTGATTACAATTATTGCTCATAACTCATAAGTTAATACTAGGGCTAGGATAGTATAGGATTTTGCATTTATTTGTAATTTGTACGACATATAGGATATAGGTTTTCCAAGCATAAAATGTGTTTTGCTCATCTACGAGTTCAATTAAATAGTTTTTATTTTGCATTTTTTTGCACTTTTTGTACTTTATTGAGTTTCAGGTAATTTTTTTTACTTTATTGAAATCTATGCAATATTTATATTTACTTTCATTTACATTCATAGCAGGAATAATATTGTAATTCAATATCGTCATATAAGTAATATAACAATAATCTTTGGTACTGTGAGTTATTTTAATCATTAAATTACATGATACTTGATTATATGCACTTTTTTGACACAGCCAATGTATTCTGCGTTTGGAAATTCCAATTTTAATCTTGATTTGTGCAGAGCATTTTTAAGTTCAAATATACCATTAAATAAATTAATTCATCCGATTTTACGAAATTTGTTTGAAAATTATACAAAAAAAAACGATTCCGGACTCGTCTACATTAAGAAAAAATTATGTAAATAAACGTTATGAAGAAACTATGAATAAAATAAGAACAAAAGTTTCGGAAAAAAAAAA
>WHPZ01543022.1:0-11684 GCA_016617965.1 Macrosiphum rosae | reverse complement strand
TCGCCGGTAAGTCGGGGGCTCGTTAACCGCCCGACACTGAACCGAGTATGTACGATTGTACACGATCCCGGAGTAATAACAATACCGTTCGGTAACTACGGACCGGACAGACCGCACTACCGCAGTCGTGAGTTTGGCAACCACTGAAGTGTCTCATGTGCCGAGGTTAGCGTCCCACAGGTCAACGTTTAGAGCGTTTTCATGTACGCCATACGCGCAGCGTTGTGTACCGTGTACGCGTTCATAGTTTAGTTGCCACTCGCCGGCGTAGTACGTACACCCGTCGTAGTAGGGATGCGCCGCCGCCTCTTCGGCATCCTTCTTCTCCTATAACCTCTTCGGCATTATAGTTTCCGCCCCACCCTTCGACCCGCCACCGCCGTTCCCTCCGACCGCTGCCGCCCGCAATTCGCCTCGGCGGGGCAGCCCTTCTCCCACTCATCGTATTTTTTTTAATACCGTCTCTCTCGCGCGCCCGTCTTCTCCCGCCGCGCATCCCTTCTCGCTCGCGCCGTGTTCCCTCCCACCACCACCGCCGCCTCCTCTGCTATTCGGGGGGGAGACGCCCGACGCACGAACATCCATCCGAAAGACCCTCTTTTTTTTTTTCCACGGCGACCGTCGACGACAATGTCCTCTACACCGCACGACCAGCAACTGTACATTTTACAATAATATATATAAATTTAATATATTATTACTTTTCTTTCGTTTCTTAAAAAATCACATCCTTCTCCAGGTTTTCCTTCCGACGTGCGGCCGTGCGGGTCGACTATAGTTTCATTTATTTCCTCCTCGTTATTTCAGTCATCGCCGTTTGTCCGTCTCAAATGCCTCCGGTCGTCGTTTACTTATACCGATTGTTAATTTCGCACGTAGCGTTCAGTGTTCATTAGTTCGTAAGCCGCCGCCGCCGCCGCCGTTCCAGTGTTCGTACGCGCTGTAACTCGTCCACACACGTCGAACACACACGCGTGCACTCAAACACACTTACACGCGCGATCCTCGCGCACACGCACGCACCGTCTCCTCTTATCTCAGGTAAACTTTGACACATGTGTATATATATACATACGTGCACTATTGTGTAATATTATTATTTATTATAATTACTATAGGTACGGTGTTATAAGCGTTTCCTGTCTTGTCTCCGACGGGCAACGACGACGACGCTCCCGCGCGCACTCAATCCGTCGGCGCTGTCGCACCGATGACCGATCGACGATCATACCGCTGCGAAGTGGTTTTTGTTTTTGTTTTTTTTTTTTTTTCACTCATTTTTATATTTCTCCAGATAATAAACATTACGCTATCATTGCCGCCGCCGCACCGCGCACAGTATCGGCCGTGACGCTCGCGCCTCGTAAACAAAACGCCGAACCGCCGTGGCCGCACGTAGGCACTAGGCGCATCAAGGCGCATTGGCCTTTTGCCGTACTGCTGCCACCGTCGCCGGCGGTCGTCGTTTTGTGTTATGTAGTTTTAGTTGGTTTTCGTTCGGGATTTTTTCGTTGCCGTATTATTTTTTATTTTCGAACGTGTGGCGCCCCGTAGTCGATTCTCTTTTTTAGCGTATTACGTTTTTACGACCGTCCACGACTAGTACTGTACTGTACATACATCTTCTTTGCGGTAGACCACAGTGGCCGTCCATCGTTAGTTTCTGTCGTTCAATCGCGTCGTCGTCCTTCGTTAGTATGTTAAATATATAATGATATGTCAGAATATTTTGGTATACATTAGTTTTATTGTCGACAATCATGGTTAGTGTATTTAGAGTCATACTCAGTCATAGTTATATTGTAGTAGTGACATTAACCATTTTTGCTGTTTCAAATGCAATCAGTACAGTCAAAACTATTCAACGACAATACTAACATTTTGTCATTTTTCTTCATTTAATATCTATTTAATGGGTCATTTTTAAAATAATTTTTTATCATAAATGTCAGAAATTATTGTTAAAAGTATTTTATCTAACTAAAGTGTTTTCCAAAGCCATGTCATAGAACAATAATTTGTGTGTAAAATGTAATTTTTAATATTAGTTCAACTGAAACTAATACGATATTACAATTGAACATTGATAAATACCTATACTGCTTAAGTATTTATCAATGTTTTATTTTGTAAAGTTTTATGAGCCAAAATATATGAATTTTTATTATTTCTATTTCGAGGACAACATACATTGAATATCTATTATTTATTACTTGTTGGGACCCAAGTAATAATTGCATAGTTAGTCCTACAGCTACTTATTTAAAACAATGACAACATTTTATTCTTTTTAAATAGTTGGTCACAATGCTATTGACTAGGTACCTACTCCCAGTTAATAATTATTACAAAACGCTTGTTGAATCATAACTATATTTCCCTACTTAAAGTATTTGTGCTATCAACACGTCTTTATTTTAATATTTGAGGCAACATTTGTGTTCATATTTTGGTAGTTATCATTTTTAAAATTAGTATTGTCTGTTATCTATTTACTTACTGTACATTTATTTGATTAACCTACTGTAATATAAATATTGGTTTAAAAAGATGTTCATGATTAATTATATTGTTGATATAATTAATGTTGTTTAATATTTTACAGCCTATGGTTTATTTTTTCAATAGTTCATAGTACAACATTTTAAAAATTAATCAATTTAGATAGGTAATAAGTATTGATACATTTCTATTTTTAAATATTTTATGCTATTATTTAAGTAAATATGAATAGGTGCCTTTCAATAATTATTGTACAAGTGATTTTTATTATTATGGAAAACTAATAGAAAATAAATAGTTTTTACCTAATTGAAATATAATTTTATTTTAACTTTATTAAAGAAGCTTCACATTTCACTTACTTAGATACTTAATGCATTCTACACTAATCATATCTGATTAGAAAACACTTAAAAATTGTTTGATGTATATTAAACACTTTCTAGTTTCTATTAAGTAAAATTACTTAGGTACTGAAACAATGGAACTAAATTATTTGTCAACAATAGGTATTTAGAATTATATTTTAATTAGATGAATTCCAATGTTTGAGTTGACGTTGTTCTTACTGTTACAATATTATGAATGTAAATCAATAATCTATGTTGGTAGGTATAATAAGCATCATCGTTATTAATTAAATACCTAATCGTAGGTTTGGACGTCAGATTTTTAATGTTTAAAAATTTGTCAAAAAATGGTATAAACTATAATTTAATAACTTACTGTTAGAATAATTTAAAACAAAGAAGATTCATACCAACATTGCATTTAATCGTTATACACCCTGCCAATTTGGCATTTGGTCAAAATCATCAAACATCACTAATCACTATATATCCTATTAAAAAGTTATTTTAAGCTCCTAGTATGAAAGGATATTGAATTTGTATTGAAATTTCAAATTTTTTTACAAAATCTAATTTACTATATTGTTGAATAATTTAATTAATTGTTTTTCAGGTCTATTCAGTTTTTTCAAAAATTACTTTATATTGACCCAAATTACCAACGGGCCAATGAAGTACATCTTAGATTGGGTTTGATGTACAAAGTGTTTAATGAGTGGGAAACAGCATTAAAACATTTAAAACACGCATATTCAGATGTTAGTTTAAGCACATTTTCCAAACTTGAAAGTATGATTTAAATTTTATTATATTCAAAGCTGTTTTATTTATTTATTTATTTATTTATTCATTTTGATTTTCAGTAAGCTTCCATATTGCACATTTATATGAAGTACAAGGAAAGTACAAGTTAGCTAAAGATCATTATGAACAACTCTTAAACGATTCAAAAATTACTGTTCATCTACGTGCCGATATTTGTAGACAGTTAGGTTAGTATTATTACATATTAAATACTAAAAGGTGTCTTATAAGATATTAATTTTTTTTTTTTTTTAAATTTCATAGGATGGATGTACCACAGTTGTGAATGTCTAGGGGATAAAAATCACCGTGAAACCGTTGCTATTCAATATTTGCAAAAATCTATTGAAGCTGATAACAAATCAGGACAGTCACTTTATTTATTAGGGCGTTGTTTTGCAAGTGTCGGAAAAGTTCATGATGCATTTATAGCATATCGTAATTCTGTTGAAAAATCTGAAGGAAATGCTGACACATGGTGTTCCATTGGGTAAATTAACATTTTTAACTTAATATGTTACAAGATATTTTATATCTTTTGTTATCTACTACCTAATAATATTTAAAAAAAACCGAGACCTTCAATAGTTAAATGTATAAACTTCTCTCGAGGAAATAACTTCAAAAATCAAGCCACATCGAACCCGGGTCTCTTGCTTGCTGGGCGATTGCTCTACTACTGAGTTACCTGACCGCACAGACATACAACACTATTCTCCCCCCCCTCATAAACGGGAGTTATCATTCGACTATCCTAGCGCCCTTGATCGTCAACAGTCCTTACTGTCACTCACTGCGACTGTTGCTTCACCCCACATGACCACCAGAGCGCATGACCCAGAACCTTAACGTAATCGTCTCCTTACGATCTCTTATGTCCAGGTCCCTCACTACGAGGGTTCTCACTTTTGAAAGATAATAGACCTAGCGACAGGCTGATAAGCAAAAATAAATTTCTCTCATAATATGCACTAATTGCTTATCAAAGAAAACACGTGTTCAACAAAAGCATTACTTATAGAAATTGAAAATATTTTTAATATTTTTCGTTACTTATTAACAAATTAATTAATTATATAAAAAATACTACTAATTTTACGACAACCTGGAGAATAATTCATTGTACCCATAGTCTGTAGATTTATATGTAAAACCGGATTATCCGGGTGAAATCCAGAAAGGTGGAAACCCTACTCACATCACACACGACACACTGTGTCCTTCAGTCTCCCATCCCACTTCTAATTATGTTAACTTCTCCCAGGGTTATTATGTCAAATATCAAGCTGCCGGACCGGGAATCGAACCCGAGTTCTCGCTTGCCTGGTGATTGCTCTGTTACTGAGCTATCGCTTGACTTACTTAAAAATCTTCAGTATTTTTTTTTTAAATTTGTAGCTTAGTTTTTTTTTAATAATCTTAAAAACTTAATTTTAAGTTTTATGGTTTACTTTTTGTCTCAATTGGTGCTGCTTGAATTTGTGATGCATAGTTTTGATACCAAGTGATAATTTAACTTTTCATTAATATTTATGTAATAATTTGTTATTTTAATTATAGAGTACTCTATCAACAACAGAACCAGCCTATGGATGCATTGCAAGCATATATATGTGCAGTGCAATTAGATAAAGGCCATAGTGCAGCTTGGACTAATCTTGGTAATGTCAATTGTGCTTGAACCCACTAAGTTTAGATTAATTTTAATTACATTATTGTCTCAGGTATATTGTATGAAAGTTGTAACCAACCAAAAGACGCTCTTGCTTGTTATGTTAATGCAACAAAAGGTAATGCTGTAGTTAGTGAAACGTTGATTAAAACGACCTTAAATGTTCCAGCATCTGCAATATCGAACATGAATCCTAATCTTGGTCAACGTATTAAGTTTTTACAAACTCATTTATGCAATGCGCCAATGCCTAGTATTACTAGCAAGTAAGTTTTTTTTTTATGCTCATATTATGGTGGAATTTGTATATTTGTATTAACATTTTTTAACATCATAGGCGACGACAATTACCTTCAATTGAAGAGGCTTGGAATTTACCAATTTCAGCAGAAATGTCTTCAAGACAACAACAACAACAACAGCAACAGCAGCAACAACAACAACAGCAGCAACAACAACAACAGCAGCAGCAGCAACAACAAAAGACTATACAAACACCATATCAAAAATCTCAGGATATGATTGCTACACCCCATGGGCAACCTCCTCCTCCTTATAATTCATCTAAATCAGATAACCCACTAGAAAATAATACCAAAAGAATCAAAGTAAGTATTTGTTGTAAAATAAATAATTTCTCATTTCAAATTTAAAAAAAAAAACCTATTTTACTTTTAGGTTGAACCTCAAACTGGCAGTAACAGTAATCCTCCTCAACCTGCATTTTATTTAAATAGTCTGCAAATTCAGACAATGAATGTTCTCCAAGAAAATTCTAATAATTTATCACATAAACAACAAGTATATAATAATAATATAGATGTATTTTATCGATTTTACCCAAAAGTATTTATTAATTATTGGATTTAAATATTTCTAGGCATTGCTACAACAGTTGCAAAATAACTATCGTATGATGCAACAACATCAACAGCAATTGCGGTTGAAACAACAACAACAAAATGGCACTAGTCAACAAGAACAATATCAAAATCCTACTGTGATAAAACAATTCTCTGACCAAAGCCGAGGAGACACAAAATCCAATGATTCAATTGATGGTTCAAATGAAAATCAAGAGTTGGATAGAGAATTGCAAGCTCTCCTATCCCACAAAGAATTAACTACTTCATTAGCTGAAGATTTGCTCAAACAGTTTGGTTCATCAGATGAATTGGATATTAAAAATAAACCTGATACTTCTACATCACCTCAAGGTACAACAATTTAGAATTAAATAATTGTATGATGTATATATTATATAAATATTTACTATAATTAAATAGATAGATTCTAAAATTAAACTTAATTGAAATATTTTAGAAGTCAAAACTATACAACAGCCTACAACTGAAAAGGTAGTTAGATATCAAGATTCAAGTTCATCGGATACCGATTATTCTTTGGACTTAACTGCTGAAGAGGTTTTGGAAACTGCCGAGTAAGTAGTCACTTAATTTAAATTGAAACAAATTTAATTCAAAGTTCAACATAAATTTACTTAGCTTTTATTATATAAATCAAATTGTAGAATATATATTTTATCTATGTACGGGTCTGAGTTGTCAAAAAATGATATCATATTATAGTAACTTCATAAATTTAATTTATATAATGAATCTATGATATTTAATTTTAATGTTGAAACAGAAAAGAAGTAGCATTAACTATTTTTTTAGGATTTCTATATTTTGATTTCCATAACTTGGGTACTAATTATTAGTTGTGGGTGCTTATATCAGATTCAAACTATAAAATTCTCTGAATATCAATTTTTTTTCTATGTTAATTTTGTATCCACTGACATCAAACTTATTAAAATCTTCATCATGTTTCCCTTAAGAGGACATAATACCTCGCATATTTTATCGGTTACAAACATACACGTATAACATAGTAAATTTGGGTTCAAGAAAACCAATTTTTTGTTTTTACATTAATATTTTAGTGAATTAACCTATTATCAAACTTAAGGTAAGACCATAATCTGTGTGTCTACATTGGTTTTTTATGTTTCTATTTTTAAGCCTGTTACATGTGCGTAAAATATTGCAATTTAAATATACTCATAACTCAACTATAAATACAAATAATGCTGTTACTTTAGAGATCAATAATAGGTTGTTGATTCACTTTAATATTAAAACTAACAACACAAAATTTAATGTAAATTTACAGTTAGTAAAAAGGAGACATATTAAATGATAGTATAACATCCTCTTATTGCTAAAGGTTTTAACATCTATTTATATGTGATTTGCATATTAAGGTATTTTTCTTTATAATAAAAGAGATTCAATAAAAAAATGTTTTGCCCAAGTATACTGATACTATGAGGTATGAAATAGTTAATAAAAAATATTTTTATGGTCAAATTTAGAAAATGTCTAAATTCCAGTTAAAAATAAATTATTGTACAAAAATCATAAATGTAAGGAGAAAATACATCCATTTTCAATTTGACTAACAGGTGATTGTATATTCTTTGTGTTCACTACCACCTGCACTAGGTACTTTGTTTTTAAACACCTGACTAGTATATACAATTTTATCTTATTTACTATATAAAAGATGTAATATTTTTTTTAATCATGTTCAAGTACTACTTTAAGGCCAGTTAGAAATCTCAAATCTATTTGTAACCAGCTGGTTATATAGGTATTGGTTTCAGGTTTCAACTAGCATTAGTTTTGGTTTGGGTTTTGCTAATAGTTTTATTTAAATTTGTTCGTTTAGGTTTTGCTAGTGGAGAATTATTTTTCAATTGGTCCTTTTTATTTCGATTTTGTTAGAAAAATAAATAAACTGAGGATATGCCATGATAGTTATAAACCGGTTTTAACTCCTTTAAAGGCTGCTTTAATGTGTCTAATTTTTATAAATTTATTTAACATAATCAGTTGACTTGAAATTAAAATTAAATATTTTATTTAAGTACAATAATAATTTCTTAATTTGGGTATATTTTAGAATAGTTGTTAATTTTTAATTAAATATTTAGGAAAGAAACAGGACCTGGTATGTGGAACAGAAATGTATTGAGTCCAAATGGGCCTCCACCTACACCTCCAGAACCTCCTCCTCAACAATTGACACGTGAACAATTACTGCCATCTACTCCATCAGTCATGCTTGAAAATAAAAAAGACGCATTTAGTCCAAGATTACAAGAATTTTGTTTAAAAAATCCTATTGCTGTTGTTCGATGCTTAGCTGGTGCTCTAAAATTAGGTATATATTTTTTTATTTAAATGATTTGTATTATTATTTCTTATTTAATAATATTTCTTTATTCTTTTTAGATTTGGGATTATTTTCAACTCGAACATTAGTAGAAACTAACCCAGATCATTCTGTTGAAGTTCGAACACAAGTCATGCAGAACAGTGATGATAACTGGGATGTGAAACAAAATCGAAGAGGGTGGGCTTGTATTAGCCATAGATCACATACAACCATTGCTAAATATGCTCAATACCAAGCTTCCAGTTTTCACGAATCTATAAGAGTTAGTATTTTTTAATGATTATTTATTTACTGCAATCAAAAAATACATAAATTATGTCCATAATATAAAAATACATTAAACACTCATTATCTAAAAATAATTGACAACATAAATTTTATATTTCATAATATTTTTCTGGATATTGTGTTTATAAATTAAATTAATATACTGTATAGTTATAAAGATATGTATAACTTCCTTATTACAAAGTCGTCTCATGGGTTACATAATAAATTAGTATCTTAAAGAATTCCCTTAAATAAAATTATATGAATTTGGCTCTCAAAGATGTTTTGTTAAACAGAAAATATTGTTAAATAGAAGTTCATTACATAGAAGTTTTACTATACACATATATTTTAAATGTTGAATTGATGAGGCTACAAATTATGTCTAAAAATGATAAAACTTATTTTCTATGTTATGTAGAAAATGGTTTTAAACAATTTCTTGTATCGTTTAATTTGTATACTAACATAAGTACTAAATTAAAATAAAATTGAAAAACCCATTTCCTACATAACATAATAAAAAAGAGAATAAGGAATTTAAATATCTTTTTAAAATTAAAATTGGATTTCTGGAAGTATATTTTTTTCATCCGCTTATTGGTCTAAATGTATGAAAAAATGACCAGCTTTCAACAGCATGGAAATGGTTTTGATTTGGGAGGGAAGTAAGCGGTATACTATGTACTTTGGATTGTTTAAGATCGTTTACATATTTGGGTAGGGGCCCCCATATTATATTTGATTTTAGGGCCCACAAGTGTTTAGTTGCGCCACTGAGTCCCATTACAAAAATTATAGAGGATAATATTTTTGAGAATATGACATTGATTTATCTACATATCATTTAAATTTGCAAATTTATTTTTTATTTTGAAAGTTGATTACAACGTCAAATAATAATAAAATATAAAACCGATATGCTCAACCCTTAAAAATATTATTCTCTATAATTTTTGTAATTGGTTTTTACTCAAAGATTACTCAATTAAATCATAAATAAAAATATTTTAGTCGAAAACGTTTTATCTATGTTGCGCATGAGTCTCAGAAAGAAAACAAACATTTCGCTTACATCCTCTTAAGATAATTTTGTATTGCTAAAGAATAGTCCTTTAGACCACAATCTATGGTCTTATATGTACCTAAAATATCAAGATTCAGTGACCAAAGTAATAATTTGACGTTTAAAAATTCCAGCTAATATATTAATTCACCTAAAGCGTTTACATGCATTTCTTCATTCCGGAGTAAGAGTTAATTCGATTTGACCAATCAAATTAAATAATAAATGAGCATTAGTTTTCTGTGAATTCAAAATGCTTTTATATGCACCCAACTCCCGGATAAACGACCGCATGTAAATGTCATACATCTGTACATAAAAAGTAGAGATCTTAGTTTAATGAATGATAGAAGAAGGCAATACAAAATACTTCTATCTTTAATTTTTGGGTTAAATGTTGGTTATTATGTACCTATGTATCATTTTTTTTACTTATGTGTATTTAACATCAATTTAGGACGAAAAAGATGGTATACCAAGCGTTCATTCAGTTCCTAATTCAAATTTATCCGACTCTGATTCTAAAGACTCAATTACTATGGAAAAAAAACGGAAAAAGAATATCGTAAGTTGTATATTATAGTAAAACTTATATTATATGTTAAATAATAATTTTTTTTTAAAGAATTTACCTGGTGTGAAACCTCCTGCTGGTAGTAAAATGCTGAAGTTTGGAACTAATGTGGATTTGTCTGATGAGAAAAAATGGCGTCCACAACTTCAAGAACTTACTAAACTACCAGCATTCGCACGAGTTGTTTCTGCTGCTAATATGCTTTCACATGTTGGACATTCAATATTAGGCATGAATACTGTTCAGTTATACATGAAAGTAAGAATAATTTATAATTGTAAATAAAATTATAGTTGAATTCTAAATTAACTTGTTTTGTTTATTTTTAAAAAGGTTCCTGGTAGCCGAACACCTGGGCATCAAGAGAATAACAATTTTTGTTCGATTAATATTAATATTGGCCCTGGTGATTGTGAATGGTTTGCTGCACCTGATGCTTACTGGGGTGTCATTAATAACCTTTGTGAAAAGTAAGTTACGAGTAGTATGTTATATAATAGAGACCACATTATTATTAAATAGCTAAATAAATATCAATTATTATTAATATTTTTCTATAGGTACGGATTAAATTACTTACATGGGTCTTGGTGGCCACTGGTTGAAGATTTACTTGCAGCAAATGTCCCTTTGTATAGATTTTTACAAAGACCCGGTGACATGGTTTGGGTAAATTCAGGTAATATATTGCTTAAAAGAATTATTAGGTTTAATTATATTTCTAAAATATCTGTGCATTAGGTTGTGTCCATTGGGTTCAGGCTGTTGGTTGGTGTAATAATATTGCATGGAATGTGGGTCCTTTAACGGCTAGACAATATCATCTTGCTATAGAACGTTATGAGTGGAATAAACTACAAAGTTATAAAAGTATTGTACCAATGATTCATTTAAGTTGGAATTTAGCAAGGAACATAAAAGTATCAGACCCAAGACTTTATGATCTTGTTAAGTAAGTTAAAATTAACTATTATAAAGTAACAAAATTGTTACTATTTCACTAATAACATGTTACTTAAAGAAAAAAATTATTTTTTAAATAGAATGTGCTTAATGTGTTCTCTTCGGCAATGTGGTATAACCTTGGAATTTATAAAGGTTAAAAAAATACAAACCCGTTTTCATGGTAGAGGCAAAAATGAAGCTTCACATTATTGTCATGACTGCGATGTAAGTTAATTTTATTTACCATCTTTTTTA
>WHPZ01542934.1:0-12510 GCA_016617965.1 Macrosiphum rosae | reverse complement strand
TATTATTTTACAGACAAAGGTGTTTTTTAATGTTATTATAAAATAGTGTTACCGTTTACATAATAAGTAGGTACCTATAGGTCCAATCCTACGGAAAATTGTGAAATGTGGATAATTTGCTAGTACTATTTGCATATACTATTCAAATAAGGTTTACCGAATAGAGTATAGAATATATATTATAGTCAGTGCCGTAGCCAGGGGGGTGGCTAAGGGGGCTATAGCCCCCCCATTGTTGCCCTTAGAATTTTATCAAGATTAATAAAAAAATAAAAAGTGTGAATAAAAGAAATATTGTATTTGTATACTTAGCCTCCCCCACCATACAAAATTCCTGGCTACGCCACTGATTATAGTCATATAGTAGGTATAT
This sequence comes from Macrosiphum rosae, assembly GCA_016617965.1. Classification (NCBI taxonomy): domain Eukaryota; kingdom Metazoa; phylum Arthropoda; class Insecta; order Hemiptera; family Aphididae; genus Macrosiphum; species Macrosiphum rosae. Next base: position 12,137 of record WHPZ01542934.1, on the reverse strand, counting down.
ATTAGTATATTACTATTATAGTTAGGTACTGATTAGTTAGTGTACATACCTACAATCTACATCTTAACTTGAATTCTTGATGCTTTGCCCCCGACGGCCGACATGTAAAAGCTTTGAAAAATGGGCAACAATGTATGAAGGTGATGAAGGTGCTATTTTGGTTTAGGGAGGTACCTACATATTATATATTTGTATTTATAAATACACCATAATTTTGGTGTTTGTTATCTTTTAATATTTAAATTATAGAATGAAATATACATATTATTCTTACTATCAAATTCATTGTTTAAATAATTTAAATATAGTATATATTTTTTTTCTATAACAAATATATGACAATACTGAAGAAGTTAAATGTTATACTATTTAAATGCAAACTCTTATAAGTCTATTGTCTATAACATAACGACAATATTGAATGTTTAAAAATTATTAATAATTAAAACACTGAGTATAGAAACTTAACCTATATAAATTATAAATATTTAAATGATTATAATAATCTTGAAATAAATAATATAAATAAAAATGTATTTAATATAATAAAAAAACTTTTATTCTTCTTCGGACTCTTCTTCCTCTTCTGATTCATCTTCCTCAGACGATTCTTGTCCTTCTGCTTGAGCAACATCTAGATGCTCGGTGTCATGTTCGTCTTCGCCAATGTCACCGTTTTCTTCAACTATCTCTTGTATTTCAACCTTTGAACTAATATCTCCATCGTTTTCAGATACAACAGAGGTACTACTTGTTATGGTAGTTGTCTTTTTGATTGTTCGTTGAAATACTGCTGTAGTTTTAACCCCACCTTCATCTTCGTTAATTATTTCCGTGGAGGTGGTCGTAGTTGACGATTTTGCAATGGCAGCAGCATTAGTTTCTTGGGATTCCGAGCTTATATCTCTAGTTTTCTCAGACAGTTCTATTTGTTGTTGGGATTGGTCGATTTCTTCTTCTGTTGTAATTTCATCGACTGCTTGTTCAGTTTCTTCGGTTTCCTCAACTTTCTTGTCTAATGCTGATCGAGCTGCTTCTTCTTCAGCTGCTAATCGAGCTGCTTCTTCTTCTGCTGCTAGTCGAGTTGCTTCCTCTTCAGCTGCTAGTCGAGTTGCTTCCTCTTCAGCTGCTAATCGAGCTGCTTCTTCTTCAGCTGCTAATCGAGCTGCTTCTTCTTCAGCTGCTAGCCGAGCTGTTTCTTCTTCAGCTGCTAGCCGAGCTGCTTCTTCTTCAGCTGCTAATCGAGCTGCTTCCTCTTCTGCTGCTAATCGAGCTGCTTCCTCTTCTGCTGCTAATCGAGCTGCTTCTTCTTCAGCTGCTAATCGAGCTGCTTCTTCTTCAGCTGCTAATCGAGCTGCTTCCTTTTTAGCTGCTTTCTCTTCAGCTAGTATCCGAGTTGCTTCCTCTTCAGCTGCTAATCGAGCTGCTTCTTCTTCAGATGCTAATCGAGCTGCTTCTTTGGCTGCTAATCTAGTAGCTTCTTTTTTAGCAGCTTCCTCTTCAGCATGTAACTGAGCTGCTTCTTTTTCTGCTGCTTCTTTTCCTGAAGCTAATCGAGTTGCTTCCTTTTCAGCTGCTAAATTCTTATTAAAATTATTTTTACTATCATCTTCTAACTTTTTTTTCGGATAATATTTCGGATTTTCTGTATTATTTACTTTAACTATTGGATTTATTGAAGATGCAGCCACAGCTTCTCTAGTTTTGTTGTAATAAGACAACATAGTGATATTGTCGTCAACTTCTTTTGACAAATGTGGCCTTCTCCTGGGATATGCCTTGCCACCAGCATATGACACACAAGCCAAATGTCCTTTACCTTTAAAAATATAAATGTTATTACTATTGTTTAGTAAATAAGAATGGTAATTATTATTATTATATTATACCAATGCTGTTGTCGCGGCGATAAGAATCGGAGTCAGAAAGGATCTTTTCAATATAAGCATCAGATTCTATACGTTGTGCTATAGGTAATTCACTATATCCATTAGACACCGAAGATATTTTGGGTCTGATTGTAGGAGTGTATACTTGTTTAAGCAATCCAGCGGTTTGAGCCCGGATATCTCTTGTAACATCATCGAAGTTCTAAAACCATCAAAATAATAGTATTAATAAAAAAATAAATCTTAATATTTATTATTAATCAATTTAGTTTGTTCTCACTGTAGAACTCCTAGAGTTTAGATACTCATCAGTAGCGTCGTACGATGGATGAGAACGTGGACGATGTTCTATCCTATCTAAAACACCATGAATTGTAGCTGCGGATCTTCTGTGTAATGGTACGTAATGATGGTGATTATAAGGATAGCCATTGTAAGGTAAAACTTTTGAAGATGGTTTCCCAGTTGATATCGATGGTGTTAAGATAAATGGAGTAGGCGTAGTACTCGTCTGATATACTTGATGCGCCTGATTAGTGATTAGAATATTAATTAATTAATTATTTAATATATAATAATATGGCATGCGAGAAGTTTTAATTTTTCATATAGATACAAGGTGTATTTATTTTGAAAACTTATTGAAATATAACTTAAGTGCTTGGATATTTTTAGATTAGTAATATGTTCAATTTACGAATCTAAGTCAAAATAAACTGTACTATAATATAGAAGATAAAATACCTATTTATAGATCTAAAATCCAGGGTTAAAAAAAATCAAAGGATGGACAAAATATCCAAATAAAAAATAAAATTTGAAAATAGACTGCTTATGAAAATAATAATTGGATTATTTGAGTATGATTTTCAAATGTCAATAATGTATTATGATTTAAGTTATAAATAACAATACAATAAATCTTAAATAACTTATTTGAGTATGAATTACTTAAAACAAATATTTCATTTAAAACACTGACAATATGTTAAAAAAACATTTTTGTTATATTTTAATTTTATGTTGAGTTATGAGTATTTTAAAATTGTAAATTGTTTATACATTTTTTTATACTCATAACTCAATTTAAAATTAAAATATAACAAAAAGCTGATGTATGCCCTATATAATATTCTTACCTTTACATTTTATAAGAGGTCAATTCATTCTAAGTTAAAAATTATCGTCGCTAAACGTGATCTGCCTAGTGTAAATTTGCTGTCGTACGCGACAATATATGCGGGTGCGACGTGCTCTTACTTAATAAGGTATGTAATTACCGAATAAGTAAGATGTAGTAATGATAACTAAGTATTATTTTACTTTTTAACGCACTGCTGAATTACTCAAACAACATACGAAATTACGATCATTATAATTCTAAAATAGTCACCAGGAAAGTAGAGGCTGATGGGAATTGATGGAATACAACATGGTTACAATATCAATACTACTCTTCTACATCGATGATATTAGATAATAGTAATTAATACAAATATCATTATCATTATAAAGCATAAAAACGTTGATAAAATTGTATGCGATTGAACTGATTTATTATGTAACATATACCTACTGGCTACTGTCTAGTACGATATATATATTCAAATAATCAAAATATATAATACATGTAATGCCGACGGCCAAAGATGTTGTTTGTTCCTCGTAGATATATTTTAAATACTTATATTATTGTATTTATTTTATTTTATGAAAAATTAAATGCAACATATTAATTCATTTATTTTTGAATATTACAGTCATTTATACCGGACAGTCATTAACAAATTAATTACTTATTTTTTTTAATGTAATTTAGGTACACCAACTTCCAACTCGTTATACAATTTTCATTATTATTTATAAATAATAAAAATTGTTATTATTAATATTATTTTTGTTGTACAGGCTATATTTTTTTTGTTTTTAAATTTAAATTTTTTTTTCTATGCGTTGGTTTTTATAATTCTAGATTTGTATACATTGGATATTTTGTCTCTGGAAATATTTTGTTGATTGTTCCTATAATTCAACTAAATACACATGTCCACTAATCCAATGTTTTGAAAATCCATGAAATCTACAGATTATCGATTTCTAATAAGTTTCATCCATAATATTTTAACTGAATGTAAAACCATAATTTGGGATATTTTTTAATATTACTTAATTATTAATTATTTAGTATTTCATATCCATAAAATAAAATAGTTAAGTAAGTAGGTACCTATTATAAGAAAATATTAAAAATATTGTATTACCCTTAAAAATAACATTACCTAATTACTTATAATTATTTATAAGATTAAAATGAAAAGATCATGGTACCTACTTCATGATTATTACTCGTATTTATTAGTATGTGTTCGTCTGGCATGGACTCAAATATGCTGCAGTAATGCAGTCTACGGAATCACACTAAACACAATTTTTTCATCTACATGCATGTTTTAAAATAACTCGTGACTCGCGAGTGGTTTGTCGTGACTTTAATGGTAATCTAAATAAGTAGTTCATGACATCTAATTATGTTAGTATTAAGTTGTTTCTTTTAATTAAAAATATCTTTGTTTTGTTGTTTTTTTATTTTTTATTGTATACTGTTGATTGATTAACGGTACTTTAATATTGTATAAATAGAATAAACTATAAGATTCGTACTATATAAATAATATAGAACTATAAAATACCTATCCCAATAGTATATTATTTTATGAACGCAAACTTTGAAATAATATTATAATATTAAAAGAAGTGGACAGACAAATTGTTAAAAATATCTGAAAACCACTATAGCAAAATTTCTATTATTTTTATAAAAAATTTTCAAGAATTTCTAAAAACGAATTGGATATATATATATTCATATATATAATAGACGGAGTTTTATATAGGATGCCGGATATAATAATTAGTAAGAAGACTGTAACCTGATACGTCATAATGTCATATGTATACAATTTTCAGCTAAAATTAATATAATTCATCCCATAAAATATAAATAACAAAATTCTAATTAATGTACTTTTTAGGATTTAAAAAATTAGGTACCCAAACAATAACATAATATGTTGCCATTGGGTGGCTGTTTTTTCATATATATATAATATTATAATACTACATGCTTATAATTGTAATTGCTACATTAATAGTTTGTACACCAATACATATTGCCTGTAATAAATAAAGTTAAAAAAACCATTAAAAATAAAATTTATCCTCTCCCTTTTATTGCTTCTCCAGAGATTATGTATGCTAATAAATATCCAATTTAATTATTAAAATTTTATATTTCTATCGTATCTTCAGGTAGGTTTAATATTAGAAAATAAAAACTACGATTATATTTTGAATTTTTACTTATGATTACTTAGATACCTAGGTACCTAAAGTATCATTAGACATTTACAAAAACTACCTTTATCGTTAAATCTCAATTCTTAATTCTTCCGCAAGATACGTAAGAATCTAAGACCTAAGTTTAGATTTCCACTTAGAACATAAAATTTCCCTTTAATTCCTTATTGAACCAGATTAACAAACATGGATATTAGGATATTGCATATAATGTTTATAAATTATACTTGTATTATATATTAATATGTATATTGTATAGTGTACACTATTAAACGATAGAAGAACTGTAAAAGACTGAAATATAATTTAGTATGGACTATTGAGTTGTATAAGTTATAAAATAAAATATATTTGGTTAATTATATATTTATATAAATAATCAGTTATATCAGTGTTGAAGTACATCACTTAATTGTTGCTTATTTTTTTTTTAAATTCCAATAGATATTTATATTTTAAAAATTATTATTGTGTCAATTGCATTATCGGCCTGGCCCTTCGTTTTTTTTTAGGGTCTCGTAACTTTTTTTTCTCGGCATGTTCCTGGTCATAGGGACTTGGCAAAGTATTTATCGAAATATTTAACGTAATTTTTAGGCTCAAATTTCTTTACTGCAAGGAGCAAGGGCCAAAGCCGTTGTGAGGCTCCTTGAAAAACTGTTCCAAGGGCTTTAGTCCAAGCTGACATCTAACTTTTAAGCATATTATTATAAATTTGGGCTTTTTTTGATTTAAAAATATTTTTGGTGATTGGATAGTTTGAGTACAAATGCAGTGAAACAGAAATAGACATTCTGTGTAGTATTTATTTATTGAAATCAAAATATAATCGGGAGAAAATAAATAAAAATAACTAAATAAGCACCTGTTGGATATGGTTTTTTTGTTGGTTAAATTGTCAATTTAGTATTCAATTTACTTATGGCTTTGAAAATATATGATATTTATATTAAATATTTAACAGTAACTTATCAATTTATTTTTATTAAAACATCTTCCTACTATTAATTATTCCTATTCAGTGATGTTATTATATTATATTCTGTGTATGTGTAATGTGTAAAACATTAGACAAATAATAATTACCTTATAGTAAGTAGGTGGCAAATCATAGCCATCGGACGAATACAGTGGCTGTAATCAAGTATAAATAATATTCATTTGTAGGAAAAAAGTTGAAAATAAAATAATATTAAACACACGATGAGATATTTTTTCAATAAATAATATTTATTTTTAACAATAACAACAACAACGATAACGACAATATCGAAATAAATTATATAATATTATTATATTTTTAAAAATTAATTTAGTAGTAATAGCAGTAGTAGTGGTTGTAACGTGCTTGTTATATGTAGTATGTTTCATGTGTCAATATTAAAATTAACTAACTGTATAAAATAAACTATATTAGATTCTATACACCAGTTATAAGTTATTAATTTAACAATATATTATAATAATTTATTATTAAAAATGCGTGCGTGCGTATTGTGTAAATATTGTTATATTATTAAACCGTAGTTTTTTTTGTATAGTATATATATATGTATATTTGCAATTAGTATTTATACGTGTACCTATACATATACATGATTGCATGCAAGTATAACAACACCTAATAACATTATTATATGGGTAATATAATAATATTATGTTTTTCGATTCTTGGCTTCCAGTCAATTAATTTAGACGCGGTAAGAGTAGTGACGGTAGGTGGGAGTGCCTCCGGGCAAGCGACCACTGGTGGTTGTAGAATAAGACGAATGGTAACCTCCGGGACGACCATCAGACGAGGAACTTGTGCGGGTTACCTTCTCTGTTGAGTAGCTTGAGCCCGGACGTCCTGAGGACTCGACGCGTTGCTCAGTGTGGTATTCATATTGTCTTCTTGTTTCAATCGGCGCAGGTGTGCTGTACGACGAGCTCACAGAGTATCTGCTGGGCGTCTATATACATATAAAACACAACGCGCACGTCACGCATTTCTTAATACTGTCTTTTTAAATAATTGTATCTAATATCTAATATAAAACATCCCGATTCGTAGCCTATTACAAATTGAAAAAAAATCTCCGGTATCTTGGCACCCCGTGTTATACAAAAGTGTAAACACGACGTAATAATAATATGTCTTTAACGAGTGTAACGATCCTGTCACAACACTACCATCTATATAATATTATGATTATATGTCTATACCTCCACACCGCCATAATGTTCTGTTTTGTTGAATGTATGTTTGTAACGTATATGTATGTATGTATGTAAATTGTATGTATATAATATTATTACCAACACCACCTTTTACCAATATTAAATATTATTACATAAATGTAATTATTAAAATTATATTATTGTTGCGATAAATGTATACATATAGAAAATGACACGACTGCCGAACGCGTGAAAACCGTAAATGTTATTGTTATTTGTTTATGAATCGAGGAACGGTATAATAAACATTGTTTGGCAGTTCGTCGTCTCGTCTAACTTCTAATATCGGTATAACGTCGGCGGCATCGAGCTGAACAGTATCCGCCGCCGAGTGTGCCCCTCGTGCCCTTCAGTATCCACCCGATAGTGGTTCAGGCGGCCCTTGGAAGGTATCGTTTCGGTTTCGTGCAAGTGTCTGCGAGCCAGTGCGGACTTAATCAACTCTTTTGTTTCCGTTTCTACGTCCGTTTCGTTGCCAGCCCCGAGGAACTCCCGTTGCAATTGGTGTATGTCTCCTCTTCTCCCGAACACTAGATAAGGCAACTGGACCTGACTGGGACGGGGGACATTGGGGACCTTGTGCCACGGGACACGAACCGTGTTTCTGGTAAACGCGGCTGGTTTGGGTTGCCCGTGTTCTTGGTGGCGCTCTGACTATAACACACACACACACACCCACACACACACTGATAAGTATATCTATACCTATATGTATTATTTAATATGCAAAATACGGGAATTTAATCGGTTTCAAATTTTAGGTATCTAAGTTGTGACTAAAATGTGCGTGTGTATATGTTGGTTACACAAACGACCGGTATAATATTTAAGTGATGCATCAATTTCTGAATTACAATAATTATAATAAACACTTAATATCCATCGGTCATGGGTACACAATATAAGCTTAATTTAAAAATAATTTGTAATACATTATGTAACTATAACTATATTTTATGAATCTGTATAATTTGTAACACTTAAGAAGCTTACAGCTACTAATATTTTACAACATCAACATTGTTCCTACCTGCTTAAGAACTAAAGGGAATATTATGTAATAATAAAACAAATTATTATTTAAAACAATAACAAATATTTAATATAATATGAATAAAAAATGACAAATATTAAAATATTAAACGAGGTGACGAACGCAATCAAAAGAAAAATCAATCTTAAAATGGTTACGTACCTAGTATAGATATCAAATAACACAATTATATTATAAAAATAATCGAGTATATAAATGTATACAATTGTACCTAGTCAATGCAGTCAAAGAATTTCCATTATTTATCGAATTATTAAATAAAAATTGTGTGTAATGTAGAATAAAGGGATAAATGACAATTATTAAGGTCCCACAAAAAATAAAGTTTATTTATATATTATATTTAATTATTCTGTTTACCAATGTATTGGATAATTATTCTTGTGTGTAAGAAAGACAGTTTAAAAGAATTTACAAACTTAAATTTAGATTTGTGCGTTAACGTTATTAATAAATACGGAGCCCCAGAAATGGTCAAGTCGCCAAATATTAGTACGCATAAATTATACACTCGAGAACATTCTTTAAAAAATTAAAATATAAACATAATGTACAAAAATAAGTGTTAAATTATAAATGATTGAAAAAATAAACCCATGATTCATGGAAATATTTTGATGGTGCTTGGTGTTGGTAATAATTATTAAGTAATAACTAATAACTAATAACTAATAAGTAATACAATTTATTGAGGTACAAAATAATCTATTTTATAACGTCTAACTAATTATTTAATATAACTTATAATGCAATATGGTCGTCATCGTTGTCGAACATACACAAACACACTTAGTATATAACTATTAGTATTTTCTTTCGATGTCGTTAGCCACACTTCCACCACAGCCAATGGTGTAATATATGAATGGCATATTATACATTTCCCATTAGTTTTTATTTTAAAATACAAATATAATATAAATACAGTTTTTTTTCAATGCGGCTATTTAATATTTTACCCCCCTCGCAAAGAATTCATAGTTTATTATTAAGCCATTGCATGACTGCACAGATTTTAGTTAACAACATACATTGTCTGTGATGGAGGTTTTCTTTATGAACTGGGGATGTATGTCTGTATTTGTCAATGAAAGTTTCAAGCAGTGCCGTCGTAAGGTTTAGACAGACCTCCGTGCCAAAATATGCCAAATATGTTCGGATTGCATTCCGGAACTTTTCAGTTTTCACACCGAGTTAATTTAATCGATAAAAGTATAAAACTATTTGTTGTTAAATAATCAAAAATATGCCATAAAAGATAATATACGGGGTCATAGTTCCCATTAATAATTATGGGTGCCTGGGTGGTAAAGACATTGACTTCAGACATATAACCCTTAAGACGGTACAGCAAGTGACTTAATTACTCAGAGGGTAATTTTTGATAACGTTAATTTATCCTTTACTGACATCATAAAATCGCTAATAGTTACGACACAACTCAACTATTTTTTTAATCAATAGAAATAATTACAAATCAAAAAACACTTACGGTGACTGAATAAGAACTGGCCGGTTTGTAGTACGCCGGTCTGCGGGAAGTGTAAAAGTCTGAAGAGTAAACCATATTTATTTTATTGAAGCGTAGACTGGTGGAGATTAACTTCGAAGATAGCCCTGCGTTTAGTGGATCGTGCGAACGGTTCAGCTATTTGTAAATGTCTGAATCCAAAGTATTGTAGTCACTAAAATTCTTTAAATAAAATAGCATTATATATAAGCATACATATGGATAAAGAGGGGATACGATCATCGAGTGGTGTGCACTCGGCGTCCACCGGCGCTGACTAATCGGCCGAAGCGTGACGCCTGTAACAGGATTTATTATTAGAACAGAATATGTAACAGCCGCCGTTGTTTTCTAATGCGAATAAGAATAATAATATCAAGGACCGAGGAAATAAGCGAGAGTGCATTGTACATAGATATATATAGCAATATTGGCATTTGGCAATGGCAATGATGGATCAATAATAATATCAACATTAACTTATTTATACGTATAGTGATACATTGTTCAATCACGGGTGTCCTTTGGTTGAGAGGGGGGTGCTTTTTGTTTCATAAATACATAATATTTATTATTTTGTATAAGCTTTCTAATATTTCCATCACGTTTTATATCCCATTCATATGTCTTAGCAGTAACTCATGTACCTAGTATAGTTGGTTAAATTTATTTTTTATAGTATTCATATTGATATATAAAATTAATTTTATAAAATATTATATTATATACACAGTTTGTTTTAATTTTAATTAACTTTAAGAGTTAAAAAGCTTTACACACCTGCAGGATTGCCCATAGGTTTGTGGCATTGAAGACAGCACTATCGTCTATCAAACAACCACCAAAATTGAGAAATAAATATATTTTTTTATCATTATTATTTATTTGTATGCACTTTGAATATGTTTAAACTTAGGTACTAACCAAAGAATATCAAAGAAGCGTACGTCGTACAGCGCATAAAAAAAGTTTGTTAGCTTTCAAGTGCGTTAAATGTATTGAATTCTAAGAAAAATGGTTTGGTGCCATGTTTTTATTTAAATTACTTGAATTTATGGCATCAAACCGTTTTTCTTAGAATTCAATACATTTAACGCAATTGAAAGCTAAAATACTATAATGGATAAAAAACTAAACGCTATATCTTTACTTTATCATATTTTATTAATTAAATTTTTTCAACACGCATTTTGTGTGTTTTTACAATACAGTTTATATAATGATACATATTACAATACGTCATAATTATTAAGTATTGATGTATGAACAAATTAACTGTATCATAAATATCTGCACATGTTGTTTAAAATACAACATCTGTATAACATAAAGCTAGTTGATTATTATCGTCATTCGTCTTTTGCACAAAAAATACATGAAATAAAAATCTAATTTTAGGGCACATTATTGTGTGAATTGAACAACATTTTAATATAAGTTCTGGTGCAGTTCCAGTACAATGACGTCACACATACATGGAGCTAAAATAATATTTTTCCATTGCATTTTCACCAAATTGTTTTTATTCCCCCCCCCCATACATAATTCCTGGCTACGCCACTGGACTAACCTCCAAATGTATGATTGTAATTTATAAATAAATCTGTTCAGTACAGCAAGGTTTTCCATACTGTTGTTTTAAGTGGTTAAGTGTAAGAACTAGGTCATCTCAATAATATTTATGTTGTTTGCATCGTATTGCGTGAATAAACAAAAATTATCTAAATATATAATTGCCCAAAATATGTTTATATCCAAGAGACGAATATGTATGTCAAGTGTTAGTATAAATATCAATGGCAATTGTTGCAAACATTCGCGAAACCATAAAAAAGTCAACCTTGGGCGAGATAAATAAAAGTTATTTTTATACCTATTTTTCGAAATTCTTAAGATTCGGAATCGTTAGTCATTTATTATTAATAAAAATATACTTATTTATAATTCATTAATTTGCTTAATTTTTCAAATTTTTCAAATTTAATAAATATTATTGAATACAACATATTGTTAAGTACAAATGGAAATGGAATATAAAATATTGGCAGTAATAATCGTATGTGGGTACAGCATGCATATGTCACAATAAAGTGCACTCAATAGAATA
>WHPZ01542908.1:0-12344 GCA_016617965.1 Macrosiphum rosae | reverse complement strand
AAGTGTTATATTAAAATCAATATTAAACAAAAAAGTCTTAAGTGTTTATCACGATCATAACCATGCATCAAGCCGTAAAATCTAAAATTAAAATAAAAGAAATTGCAAAAGTTTCTGGTTTTACACCTAGCCAAATCTTCAATTAAGTAATCAACTCAGTACCTAAACAAGTTTTAATGAAAATGCTTAGGTACAGAAGAATCAATAAAACGAACGATCCGAACAGGGCCATATTTACTATAAGGCAGGATAGCTTATGCCCTCCATTATTAGAGGGACTAAGATTTTCATGAACATTATTTTTTTTTTAGAGTAGGTACTATACTTTCATGGTATAAAACAAATATCAAAAACATATAATATTTCAATAAAATTAAATAATTAATCCACATCCATAAAATGTAATGAAAATAAATAAAAGTCTATTTTTAATAAGAAAGAATTGAATACTTAAACTATTTAGAAAGCAATCTTACATCATCTTTAAACATCGATGATATAATAAATTAATTTGCTTAAAAAAGAAGCAAGAAAAGTAATATTATAAAATAACTTATTAATTATTTCATTTATAAATATAAAAAGTCGCTCTGCTGTACAGTAGGTTAACAATGGGTCACTGTATAATGGACGGTATTAAATTTGAATTCAATGATATATCTTGTATAAGAAAAACGATTCTGAGCGGAGACGGTATGTCAGTCTAGGAATAAGACATCTGACATATTATATACTTATCTATGGTATTAAAAAAAAAATGAACTTTAATAGGTACCTACCTATAATAATTCCAAATTAATCATATCACAATATTCATTAGGTACTTATAACGAGTTATACATCAACAACAAACCGAGATAAAAAAAATAAAAATAAAATTCGTGTGATTTCATAAAAAAATTCGAGTGAGATATCTAGTCAAATTTAATATAGTTAGTACTTTGGTTCAGACATTCTTCATTAAGTAAACTTTTTAAAATAAACAGGGGGAAAAGCGGACAAGCGGATACCAAGCTGCTGTACAGTTATTTTACTGTCGAGCATGCAGGGCTTCAAAACGTTATTTATAAATGTTATAAAGGAAAATAATAAAAAAAAAATAAACGAAAAACGAAAATAATCTAATATAATTAAATATAATTAAAGATCAAAAATAAACATATCATAAAAAAGGTGGGTAAGTGGATGTTGCTCTGCTGTACAGTAGGTTACATTGTTACAAGTGCTTCACTGTATAACGAATAATATTAAATTTGAATTCAATAATATAATATCATTGTATACGAAAACGATTCTGAGTGGTGCTGAGTAGTTTGTCAGTGTGGACATTTTATTTTATATTTATATTGTTATTTCATATTATTATAATGTAGCCTGTATTTTGTAAGTGTAATTAATATCAAAAAAATAGCAAAATCGTTATTCTGTGTTACTTAATATACCTATATTGTAATTTTGTTCAAATTTTAACTTAAATAAATAAAAAAAAACTGTTTAAGTATAGTTTTTAGATTATGGTTACAGAATTAATTACTTACGTAGTGACGTGCAAAATTGTTTTAAATTTTTAATCCTTAGCTATAAAAGTTGAACATTTGAAAAATTTTTAAATACAAAATCATTTTTAAATTTTAAATTTTAAATTTGATAAATGTTGTCAAAACTCAAACCTTAAATGTTAATAAAATAAAATTGTACATATGTATTTTTAATATTTTTCAACTAACATTTAAGCAATTTATGCCTTGTATTTAATTTTAACGCTTTTTGGAAATACAAAAAAAATTCAGTGAAGTTTTCATGTATCTATAGTTTTTCGTTTTTGAATTACAACAAAATAAGGAAATCGCTACATGAGAAATAGAGTGAATATCAGATGTTGTAAAAATTTGAATATCAAACGCTCATAAAAATTTAATTTGACTTTCTTATAGACATTTTTTTCTTGATAAAGGTAGATTATCTTATAAGGAATCTTGTATGACATTTTAAAATCTTAGATTTAAAAAGAAAAATTTTACGAATTCTTAACTCAAAATAATTTGCTAATTTTCGTTATTTTTCCATATTTTGTCAATTTTTGAACTTTTAATGCTTATAACATAAAACTGTGACTAAAGATTTTTAATATTTTTCAAATGTCAGTGTAACAATATATTAGGAGCCTTGTATTAAATTATCAAGTATTTTTACTCAACAAATAGAGTTTTATTGACATTCATAGAAAAAAAAACTAATAAAATGGGAAACTGAAAATGTAACTAAACAGTTCAAAACATATCAAAATACTTTGAAAATATGTATATACGTTCATTTGTTTTAGACTATCAACAAAAACCAAAATCGATTTTGTAAGAAAAAAATACTTTGCTTATAAATTCCCGTTTATCCTTAATTTTTATGTTGTTTTTATCGGCGCTTGTGAAAACTATTGGGAATTTTAAAATTTTACCTCCCGAATGCACCAATTAGATTCACTTTCTCATCGAACAAGATACTGTTGAAGAAAATCGAAACAATTTTACTGCACTCAATCATGATGACAGACACAAAAAAAAAAAATTTAAAAAAAAAGGAGCACTGCTGTACTGTACGTTACGAGTGGGTCACTGTATAATGGATGGTATTAAATTTGAATTCAATGATGAGACTTTATGTCAGTCTAGGTATAAGACAATTTATATACTTATCTATGGTATTAAAAAAAAATTGACCTATAAAAGGTACCTATAATAAATTCCAAATTAATCATATCATAATATTCATTAGGTACTTATAACATTATAGGTACCTATAATTTTAAATTTAACAATTTTTGTCAAAATTCGATCTTTAAATGCTTATAAAAAAATTTTGCCTACGTATTTTAATATTTTTCTACTGATATTGTAACAATATATCAGGAGCCTTGAATTTAATATTACACTTTTTGGCCCAACAGATAAATGTTAATTGATATTTATAGAAAAAAAAAACTAAAAAAATTGAAAATGACCGTAAACAGCTCAAAAAAAATCAAAATATTTGGAAAATGTTAAGGTGTATAGAAAACGCTAATATAAACATTCAGTCAAAATTTCATGCACCTACGGCAATTTTTTTATGAGTTACATAAAAATCCAAAATCGTTTTTTTCGAAAACACATTTTGTGTAAAAGTTTCCGTTTTTCCTTAATTTTTCTTTTGTTGTTCACTGCGCTTTTGAAAACTACTGGGAAATTTTTACTTTCGACCCCCCCATAGTACCAACTAGATTCACTTTACTATCAGAAAAGATACTGTTGAAGAAAATCTAAGCATTTTTACTGTCTAAAATGTGATGATAGACACAAAAATAAAAATAAACACACATCATTGTAAAATCAATACATTCATCGTTTCACTCAGAATCTAAAAAATGAATTTGAACGTGAACTAGTTCCTTTTTTACACCCAGAACGTGAACGTGGAACGAATTAATTTTTTTAGTGAACGTTCCGTACACTGACCTACTGGCTAGTGTATAGCAGAGCGACATCCACTTTTTTTTTTAATTTTTAAAGTACTTAAAAACATTTTTTTTCCATCAGTGGAAAGCACATAGTTCTCAATTTTAATTTAAGTTGCACGAATAAAAAATTTTAATTACAGGCGAGATTTGAAAAATTTAATAGTTAAATAAAATACCAAAAATTTTGTGGAGGTCGAGTTTTTGTGGACAAATGTGAAGAGGACCCTCGGTACACCGTACACACTTCACAGATCTGTGGGATGTACCGAATTTAATAATAACATTACCTCAACATTATTCACTCGGCCCGGTTGTGCCTGGGTCGTTGGGCTGCCTGGCGGAGTTATGGTATGTTAAGATTTATAGTTGTCATACGACTTTTTCGGACATTTGTCACACAACAGACCTCCGATGATATAGTGGATTAAAAGTTGTATATATATAAAGAATTCGGTCCAAATCCGACGTAAGGCAGAACGGAAAACGTCTGTACTAAGTTTAGCAATCTTCGGACTAAGGACGTGCGCCGGAACCATAGATGGCGCTACCAAATCCTGTTCGTAAACTCGACTGTTGCCATCGTGCCTGGTCACGATTTCACAAATTCCGTTTACCGTAAACGCAGGATTATATTATATACAATGTCAACTTTAAATATTTTTCAGATATTTGTAGGTACTATTAGAATAATTTTTTTAAGATATTACTATTCTTTGAAAAAGTGTTAATAGTTTCATCTTTACATGTGGACATTTTTGGCTACACTTCTGTTAATTGCTTTATTGGCTATAGTGCTACACAGTTTTATTATATACAATGTTAATATACAATTAAGTATTACTATTTTTTTATTGCATAAGTGACACCGACTGGTAGTATGGTACCACCTAACAACTCACGACCCACCCCTTTCGATTTTTTCGAAAACACATTTTGTGTAAATATTTTTGTTTTTACTTAATTTTTCTTTTGTTTTTGGCGCTTTTGAAAACTACTTTGAAATTTTTACTTTTGACCCCTCGAAGTACCAATTAGATTTACTTTACTATCAGAAAAGATACTGTTGAAGAAAATCCAAGCACTTTTACTGTCCTAAAAGGGATGACAGACACAAAAAAAGGTAGGTAGGTACGAAACGTTCAATTGATTTTACAATGATGTTTTTTTTTTTTTTTTTGTTTATTTTTTAGATTCTGAGTTTAACGATCAATGTATTGATGTTACGGTGATGTGTGGTTTTTTTTAATTTTTTTAATTTTTTTATAAGCATTTAAAGATCAACTTTGACAAAATGTAACAAATTTAAAATTGAATAATTATTTTGTTGTTAACAATTTATAAAATGTTCAACTTTTATATCTAAGGATTGAAAATTTTAAACAAGATTCCACGTAAGTAGTTAATTCTGTTACCAAAAAATCTAAAAAATAAAGAAGCACAGTTTATTTGTATTGTCATTTTAAGTATAAATTTGGATGAAATTACATGATAAAAAACCTAGAATAACTATTTTAGTTATTTTGTTGTGATTGTATAATATCATTCGTGGGTACATGAAACTTCTAATGTAAACTATTATATATCTATGATAGTATCAGGGTTTTTTGTAGATATATAACGCATTATAAGTACCTAATGGATATTGTGATATGATTAATTTGGAATTTATTATAGGTCAATTTTTTTTTAATACCATAGATAAGTAATATATATATATATGTAATATACTAATATGTAGTATAATAATATGTCTTATACCTAGACTGACATACCGTCTCAGCTCAGAATCGTTTTTCTTATACAATGATATATTATTGAATTCAAATTTAATACCATCCATTATGCAGTGACCCCCTTGTAACCTAATGTATAGCAGAGCACCTTTTTTTTTAATTTAAATTACATTTGAGTTACTTCAAATTATTTTTATCATGTTACATTACTTTTTCATTAATAAAGTAGTGTGTTACAAATAATGCCACATTTTTTTAATTTTCGATAATCGTTATAATTTTTTTCGAAAAAAATTAAATTTTAGACTTTTCAATATAGGTTTATCTGTAGGTCTATGTATTAAATTCATATGATTCAACTATTAAATACATATTTTAGAATTGTAGACCTGTTGATAATATACCTATTATGTACAAATGTACAATCATAACACTTATATTTATATAGGCTGTATAGTCATAAGACATAAATCATAATTCATTTTAATTAAATTGTATTTTTAAACCAATAAAATTTAATAACATTTTGAATATTTAATGCATTTTAAAAGTATTCTGCATTACCATTTTGTAGGTATTTTTTATTTAAGTACAATATTGTTATTTTATTCTTCCCTACGCGGCCATCATGCACGTCTTTATTGTTGTTTTTTGAAGTAATTGTGTATATTATTATTTATCAATGTTATTACAAAATTGTTTCATATTCGACTGATTCACGTCCGTCCAGTAGTCATCAATCGCTTATGTAATTTGTCATTATCAGTCTTCTCAGTTTGTCCCCTAAATTACAAATGTGTTAACAGTAAACCTTTTAAATAACAATATTTTCAATAGTCCAATACACTTTTTTAGTATCCATTTAAATTAATATTTTGTTCAAATATCATAAGCAATAACAATAGAGAAGAGATTTGTTATACTGTAATATAGTGTCATGATATTGTAAATTACAATTAAATATTAATGTAATCGAATAATGATCTCAACCATAAGTTGTATGCAAGTAGGTTCAGCATAATATTAAAGTTAACAACACGAAATCAGTTCTGCTGAACGTAAATTTGATATATTGTATGTACCTACACTAATTGTACAAATCGGACAAATTTTAGGGCGTTAGACTCTGCAGCCCTTAATACTTACAAGATAATAAAAATCGGGTCTACAGTTATTATAAGTCTATATAACTGTTCAAATTTGAAACGGTTTCGATCCCTGCTTTATAGAATACTAAATAAGTGTTCATTCAAACCTAATAGTATATTATCTATAGTCAATAATACTTAATAGCTGGTATCTATATAAATAATAGTGAATACATTTTGCGTGAAATATCAATTAAGTTAGAAGTTAAGTGAAGATAAAAATCAAAACGTATCATATTATATTTATCATACAATTTAAAAACAAACTAATACCTACCTCCACTGTAAAATAAATAATAAAAAAAATTTTTTTAACATATATATTATAATTGATCATGAATTTATCATTATCATAACTATATCATTATTAAACAATTCAGTAAAAATAATATAATGTAATAATACAAAATTATAAAAGCTAAATGCATCAAACCATAATATTATGTTTTAAAGTCTTAAACACATTTTGACATTTTAGGTTGATCGTGACACAATAGTAGGTAGTAGTTTATTGTATGTGGATGTCAGGTCTCACAAATTAACTATTGTGATTTTTGGTAATATATCAAAAACATTTTATTCTAGCTCATTAATAAACTCAAAATGTGTACATTTTATAATTATTAAGATGTAAGCTGATTGTTTCCCATAGCAATTTGAAAAATAATATTTATTCGATCAATTTCATTTTTAATTTTGTGTACGTTTAAATCAGTGAATAAATTAAATATTTAAACACCATTTATCACGAAGATTATGTGGCTTGTTGTGGTGATGTTGTTTGCAGCAGTGTTCAACATTGGACAGTCGGAATTTATATACTCCTTGTATAACATAACATCAGTGCCCCCGATCGAAAATCTATGCGGCTTGTCTCGAGTACAAATCGCAGCCGCGCAGCAAAAGTATAGTACCTATGTATTGTCGATCTTTGGTTTTCAGATGAAAAGTTATATTTAGGGATGGAAAACGTTTTTAAACAACGTTATTAAACGGAAAAAAACCAAAAATAAATTATAGTATTATACATTATTAAATTTAATTATTTTTTAAAAAAATTTCCCTTAAGTCTTTACTTTTTAATCTTTACCAATGCACTTTGAACATTTAAAAATATTTTAATTATAATATAATATTCTATATATAATATATATTATTTTTGATTAACTTTTTTAAAAACGTTATTTTTCTATTGTTTCCAAATAATGTTTTTTTTATATACATAATAGTTTATTTTAATTTTTAACTTTTAAGTGCATTACTATATTGCGCGTTACTGTTATAATTTAAAAGTTAAATGTTATAAGATAAGTTATAAGAATATAATATAAAGAAAAAAAAATAATATCAAAAACGTTATTTGGAAACAATAGAAAAATAACGTTTTTAGAAACGTTAATCAAAAGCAATATGGAAATATAACTTTTTTAAAAACTTTAGGTGATCAAAAACAACATAGAAAAATAACGTTTTTAAAAATATTTTCCATCCCTGGTTATATAAGTATAGTTTAATTTTTTTGTCAATTAATAATAATATATATAATATCTAGAGTACCTACTTATATTTATTAGGCATTTTTGTTCTAAATAAACTAATAAATTATAAGATAACTATATTCAATCGATACGTATTTTGTATCACAATAATATGCGATGATCACTAAACTATTATAACTATTTTTATTTTGATATTTTATGTCTTTGCTTTGGCACATGGAATCGAAAAACGTTACGTTACAAAAAAAACGTTACTTTATTGACATTTTATGGTTGCCATGGGTTTTAAAACTATTATAATAATAATTATTGGTGCCCTGAAATCAGTGTATTAGAAATCGAAAAACGTTAAGTTACTTAAAGTGCTACGTTACAAAAAAAAAAAAATTAAAAATTTCATGTTTCTCATCCGAGATTCGAACTCGATAGTCGATATACGCGATTATCACACGATACTTAAGTGCGACTGCATTAATATTATAATATTATAATTTTACAATATTACCTTGGTATGTGCTACATATGATAGCAAGGACAACAAAGACCTAAAATGTGGTACTTCATTGCATACTCGTATGCGATATGATTTTTTTTTTAATAGTCCTTCACCATTTAATTATTTTTTTATTAGGTTTAAGGCTGACTGAGGTCATTATCCTTTAAAGTTGATAGGGTTTGGGTTGGTACAGTTGGGCTGGGTTTGTTGGTACGGTTGGTTAGGAACACACGAACCCGGGTGGACACCCATCCGATAACTAGAGGCTGTTGCTTACTCTCAATCACTTCGCGTGATTGATTTCAGCCACTGCGCCACGCCGCGCCGCGCCGAGCCCACCCATTAAAACCAAAATAATTAATACAAATACTTATTTTTATTTTTTTATTTTTAGTGTATTTGTAGTATTAATTTATAAATTGTTAATTGTCACAATGTCACTACTATATTATAATATTATACTACCTACATTACAATAACAATTATTCAACTAGTCAATAATATAATGGGATGTTTTAATTCATGTATTATAATATAATATTACAAAAAGTTTTAAGTGTAATTAAATTTATTTCTATTGGTTTTTAAATTTTAAATTGTATTTTCTTTACACTGTATTACTATTGGGTATCTATAATTTATAAAAACAAAAACCACGTCCTTGTGAATAAACTACAACAATATATTATTATTAAGTATTTACATAACAGATTTTAATCTTTTCAATATTGTTTCTATATTATATAGCATTATAGCCATCTGCCATTTAGGTACTCCAGGAGTGGATTTGACTTTAATAAATCTCTATTAAAATGAATTGTGGTGTTCGATAAAATACCCATTTCGATATATTTTTATCGATCATCGTGCAGGGTAAGTGTTACTGATGGCGGCATCTCTAATGTATAAATGTATAATACATTTTCAAGAAACTATTGTTTTATTTTACCGTTATTTTGTTTTATTTCTGTATGTATGTTATGTATTCTGAAGAGGAGCTCGGCAATTTTTTTCAGCTAATACCCATTGAATCTAGATAATAATATGACGTGGCGGTGGAGCCCATATAGAAGTGGCACCCGATTTCTTAAATAGGAATCCGGGTTACAAGTCGTACATTTATACTTAGTACAGAAACACAAATTGTGAATGTCTAATTTTCATAACTTTCAAACGAAATTTCGATAACGAAACACTCGGAGCTTAATTTATTACACATATAATTTGATTTACACATATCTATAGATACCGTTCAATACTCTTAGAAGTAGTAGGCTAGTTATGTATAATGAATTAGTCAATTATTAGCTATATTATAGCAACATTATTAATTAGAATATAGGCAGTGAAAAATCTTGATATTTATGTATAAATGTAGGTACTTATTGTTATAAAAAAAAACCTCGCAGACTGTTCTTCACAATTCACGGTCGACGACTGTCCCGTTGCCCACACTGCTTATACGTATATTATGCGCCTTATTCATCCGTGCCCGTGTCGCTTATGCATGTGTGCTGTGTATGTTGAACAGCAACTGCAACGTGAAAAAAGGTTCATCGCTGAAACAACCGAACGTGATGGTGCCGTGCGTGGAAAGTGAGTGTTCTGCTGAGCGGCAACGACAGCTCATCGATTGTTTAACATACGAAGCGATCGCCAGCCAGAACCTCGATGATCAACTGGCGCTGAACGTGCGGTCACTGGACGGCCAGCTGATCGCGGCCACGGACGACCGAGAACGATCGACAGCCGTGCTGTTCGAAGTGGCCAACCGGATGAACGCGGCCAACTGCGAGTACCGTCAGTCCGTGGCGGCGGCCGATACGGCGACCCGCCAGCTGGCTGAGCAGCGCGAAGTCGTCCGCGACGCCCAGGCACTAGTGAACAACCTCACTGCCCAGCTGGCCGAGGCCCAGGCATCTGTGACGGCCTTGGTTCAACTGAAGCAGGAGACGGACGAATTCAGCGTGTACGCCACCGAAAATCGTCCAAAGAGTAAAGAGCTCAGGCATGCAGACGGTACCGGAAGCGATGTCGTCTGAGGCGTCGCGTACGCGGCTGCCGTTGGTGCGACGACAGTACCGCCGCCGACCAAAGCTTTAAGCGGCCACGGCACTGACACTAACACTGTTGTGTTTATTGAAATTTATGAGATAACCGATTCATAAATATTTAATATTATTAGAGTCTTAGAGTTAGGTTAATGAACATGAGTAAATATTGTTCCTATACTAGCTGTGGCTATTAGCTTTTACACATTTGTATACAGAATTATACAATATTACATTTTTTTTTTTATATAACATAAATATTTATTATTTATTGTACATGGGAAAAAATATTTCTAAATTTCCTATCTATTATTATAACTGTTGTTATCTGAGTATAAACCAATAGTTATTTATTACAAAAAATACTATTAATATTTAAAATATCGAATATAAAATAAATATTATTAGAATTAAAATGTTATTTGTTTTTTAATGAAATCATTATATTAATAAGACATTATCATATAAACGCAGTCCTAATAGTTTGTAAAAATGGGAAAAAAAATCTGCAAGGGGTTACCTAAACCTCCTGATGCAGCCTCTAGTTACATCACTACACGCCTAATAGTCTGCTTGATGGAGCAGGCAAACTTCTAAAGAGGCTACCTGTAGGTAGGCTGGAGGCTCATCAGCGATGGCAAGGCTCTCAGCGATACCCACTATTCGAATTCCAGCGTGGCATCTTGACTATATTTGAGGTCTATCATAAATGTTACTTAATAGTTAATACAACTTAATAGAAATCAAAAAATATAGAAAATACATAGTAACAGTATTTTTTTATAGGTAAGTATTAAATAAGTTAAAATTCTTACAAAATTCATGAAAATCACCAAATATTGTTTATGAGCATCTGAAGCTTAAAAGTTTTAAAATTATTTCATTTATTATAGTAAATACATCTATTATGAAATTATTTTAGTTGTTTTGTTGTAATCAGCGACTGGAACCTTTTGAATTTATCGGTATCGATTCCGGTACTGTTTCTCCAAAAATAAAATAGCTGTTCCACTTAGGTTCTGGTTTTTTGATAAAAAAAAATAAAGGTATTGATTCCAAATAATTTTGGTGGCGGTTCCAGTTAACTTAGGTCCTGAAAAGTATAATAATTGTAAATATCTATCCGGAATGCGGTTTTAATTAATAGTATGAATAATATTAGAAAACTCATATGATCATAGTACATAGTTTATACACAAAATACCTTTAAATTATGATAAATAAAATTATTTTATTTTTGAACCTAAAAGAACCGATTTGATTAAAAAATTAGGGTTCGGTTATGATATTTAATTCATTAAAATAAGGGTTTCAATTTCGGTTCTGGTTGTTAATATTTTAAAGGTTCTGGTTAAAGAACCGGTTATTTTAATTTTGTTTCCAGCCCATGGTTGTAACTCAAAAAGTATTAATCGCAGAGACTTGAAACATTTCACTGCCACTTAAATTATCATTTTTATATTCAATCAATTTTTGTTTAATATTTAGTTTTATTCTAAGATATAGTTATATATATTTATACCTAGGAATTTTATTTATTACTTAAATTTAATACGCCCACCATTACTGTCATCCAAGGCTAGAAATTAATAAGATAATAAATTAGAATTTAAATTAGTTTTAATTTATAAGCTTAACATAATTTCCGTTAGAGTGACCAACTATCAATGTAGAAGTATTCATTCAAAACCTACTATACAGCAGAACCCTTTATTTAAATTTTAAACTGTGTGATAAACATAATAATATTATAATAAATTTAAAATGTTCTAACTCTATCCTTCATATAACTTCTAATGTTAAAAATTTAACATGAATACCAATGTAAAAAAGGTGGGTAAGTGGATGTCGCTCTGCTGTACAGTAGGTTACAAGTGGGTCACTGTATAATGGATGCTATTAAATTTGAATTCAATGATACAATATC
>WHPZ01542900.1:0-10550 GCA_016617965.1 Macrosiphum rosae | reverse complement strand
GCGATTTTACGGTCGATCCGACTTTTTCATTCCATCTTTCGTTTTACAGTTGCCAATACCTTGGAGAGCCGTGTTGACGTGCTTACCGTTTTGGATAGCACTGTCCATCCAATGGAGTACCGGGTGGGCTCTGCACACGCTCATGACGCAGACTCCTACCTATCTGGTACTGATGTTCGGGTGGAGTCCGGAAAAGGTAAAAATATAACAGTTATGCATAATAATTTACCGACGTTATTCACATTATGAAAATCACATAATTGATATCGTTATCACACTTATCGGCGTTTCTCTAACTTTTTGTTTCGCATATACGTGTATGCCACACATGCCTCTGAGGTGTGAGCTTAAAGACAAATTGTAGGTACTCATCACTGCAGGAGGATTATTAATAATACCAATACACTGTCATTAGGATAGATACAAAAAAAAAATATAATCTGTATATATAAAACAGTAAGCCATAGGTATCAAATTGATATTCGAAATTTCAAACTTAATTTTTTTTGGACGTTAACTTTTAGCATTCAGGAAAACCCTATACAATTGTGAATTCAATATACCATTTTAAAAACGTTATAGATATGTTCAAATATTAGGCGTATTGTGTAAGACTATAATATAATATACATATATATTATGTGGGTACCTATTCATGTTTAACAAACCGTATGCTATATATGCCTACGATCGTTTTTCTCCACATATAGATCGGCCTCTGGTCCGGAATACCACATTTCACCCGTTTCTTATTCTCGCTGGTCCTGTCGTTCGCCATCGATTCGCTCATGGCCACCGGCAAGTACAGCCGAACTTGCGTGCGTAAGATATCCACCACCATTTGTACGGTGGTGCAAGCCCTTCTCATCGTGGCCCTAGTGTATTCGGGTTGCGACCCGTTTTTGGTCAACGGATTCCTACTGCTGGCCATGACGGTTAGTGGTGCTTCCACGTCCGGACCGCTGTCCATAATGGTTGATTTGTCGCCGAATTTCGCCAGTGAGTGATCGTCATCTATATATATATATAGTCAGCACAATATTATAATAATTCGTTCGTGTACAGTTCGTAATAATGTACCCAAGTACGCAATCGAACCGTGTAACAACGTTTTATAATTTTATTGAAAAATTCCATAAAATTGCACGGTAAATATTTTTGTAATCCTATTCCATAGGCGTACTCCAAGGATTCAGCGGCATTACCGGAGTCATCCCGGGAATGATTTCGCCGTTCGTGCTGTCTTATTTCACGAACGACAACGTGAGTACCTACCTATACTAACTATCTATTTAATTTTATCATACTTACGAAAATGATGAAATATACACTATATTATCTATGTACCGATCGATCGCCATATTTTCAGAACACGCTCGAATCGTGGCAACACTTTTTCGCCTTGAGCGGCGTGATAATTGCCATTCCGGGACTGCTGTACAATTTCTTCGGCTCCAGCGAACTCCAGCCGTGGAATAATCCTATTCCGGCATCCGATCCGGAAACGACTGCCACCAACGGCAACTCTACTGCCAAAAAATGATTATTTTTTTTTTTTAACATGTGATCAACAATCAACCGAATGACCAATTTTGTATTTTTTTTACAATATTATTATATTTTATATAACACCCAATACAAACCAGCATTCGTATAGAATGCCAAATATCATATTATGGATTTGAAATCGGGGTGATGAATATGCATTACTATACAGAGTAAATAGACGTATCTATATAGTACAAAAACCATATTTCAGGTTTTTTTTTTGCATTTGTACCTGTATGTTTAGCACGACTGTAGATATTAGATAATAATATCTATAATGTGTTCATAAATTTTATTATTGTATTACTATCTATAATCGTGGTATTTGGTTATCACGATCGCATTTACATATTTTATTGATTGTTATAATGAACGGAAGAAAATTACGTAGGCAGGTGCACTATCTTCTCTAATATTAATCTGGTTAAGGACATTGTATGGGACACAAATAGGTATCTACATAATTTTATTATAGTATTACATAATCAGTCATCGCAGTGCTCAAATTGTAGTGCCTGACATTATTTTAATAAAAAATATTTTACCCTAGTAGTTATACTAGAAGTTTTTCAATAATATTATAATACACAACTTAAACGATAGTCACTATTACTGGCATCAGGTGTTTAGAAATACCAATTTTTAATTTATATTCAATATGTCCCTTGACTTAATGGCTGCATCTACTTATTTAATCACTGTATTAATCGTATGACTATGAAATAGATTTTTATATATATATATTGTATACATTTAGACCAAACTTTGGTCAAATACCAAAAAAGTACCTACCCACCCATAGTAAATACCTTTGTTTATATAATATTTTGGTTGTAGAAAAGACACGTATAGGTACAAAATAAAATGGGTTTCTTATAAGTACAATAATATATTGTATATGGAATTGTATAAAATATACAATAAACTGCAAATTTGAATATTTTTATGAATTATAATTTTTATATATATATATATTATAATTGGTGTATGATGTATATAACAATTTAATGTGATTTACGATATTTTTAAATTATAATAAAGAATATATTTTATTAAATTTGTATTCCTCAATTTAACCAAAAAAAAAAGGTGCGCAAATGGGTACTATTTACTGTGTAGAGTGCGTGTAGCGTCACTGCAATGGATGTGTTCATTTTGAATTCAATGATTTATCATTCATAGATATCCGGAGAATATCAACATAAATTGCAATGTATTCGCATTCAATAGCATAATATTGACATCCCTGCGATTAATTGTTGCGACGATCCCGTTTGTGCCTTTATATCCTCTGTAGAAATAGTCAATGGTCTATTGATCTGCAGTAGTAGTTACTTCTGCTCTTTTAATCGCTTAAGATACTCCGAGGTTACTGTGGTCAGAATTCTAGCCCTGAATCAAAAGAAATGTTTGTGTAAAAAGATGATACCTATAAATTATAAAATATATGGCTATATTGCCGTAATCTTGTGTACATTTAGTATTTACACTAATAAACGTAATTATTGGTATGTAATTTATTTTATATTATTGCATTTTTAAGCTTTTGATCAATGAACAAAAAAAATGTATTTACGTATCAACAAAGTACATCGAAAAAACCAAAAACACAGCGATTTTACGGGAAGAACGATGTGTAATACGGCTCTCCGTGGATTTGGATTTCTGGTGTATAGAAAATGAAAATATAAATATTCAGTGAAATTTGCATGTGTCTATCGGGTATTAGTTTTTGAATTAGGTACAACATAATAACAAAATCGCTACATGAGAAATAGAATGAATATCCAATCTTGTTAAAATATGAACTTCAAATTCTCATAAAAATTAAATTTGATTTGCTTGTATACCATTTATTTTATTTTTTTTTTTAAAAAAGTAGATTTTATTAACTTATTTTTAGAAAAATATTTAGGAATTTCTAACTCAAAATAATTTGCAATTCATTTTCGTCAATTTTACGTAATTTGTCAATATTTGAACTTTAAATGCTTATAAAAAAAAATTGTACCTAACCGGATTTTTAATATTTTTCCTCTGTCTTTGAAACAATATTATATTAGGAGCCTTCTATTAAATCTTCAAGTTTTTTTGCCCAACAAATAAAATTGTAGGATAAAAAACTAAACAGAAAATGTCCGAAAACGGCTCAAATAAGTAAAATTATTTTGAAAAATGTTATGGTCTACAGAAAATGCTAATTAGAAGCATTTATTCAATAATTTGTTTTAGAGTTGCATCTAAAACCAAAATCTATTTTACTTTCCTATCAGAAAAGATACTGTTGATGTTGTCCTATAACTTGGACAGACACACAAAAAAAAAAAAACACATACACATTGTAAAATCAATACATTCATCGCTCCAGTCTAATAATGTGTAAACTGTATTTAATTCGAACGATATTTTAAATAACAGACAAACAGGACGTAAGCAGAGCGTTGCACTTTTGGGGATTTCCACTTTACCACCCGGCACTTTTAGGGATTCATATACTTAACCACCAGCTGGACGGAAAAAGGACGCTTTCCAACGCTTCATCCGCTATCAAAAACCAAACTTTCGGAGCAGGCGTGACAAAAAAATATTTAAAATGCATTCTCCCGCTGGCGTCACTATTGGGGCACAGTATGTAGGACAATTTTGATTTTTTGGACATTGAATTAAAATACAGCGAATTATAAGAAACTAAGAAAGTCGCATAAACGAGTCTAGATCTCGACTACCGGGACTTAAACACAAAAATTAGATCTGGGTAAGCTATATTGATCATCTGTACTAAAATAGAGTTTTTATTAATATTATCGGTTGCGTTTTTAAATCGTCTTCAGTTGATATACTACAGCCGGTGTAAGAGTTTGTATTTGATTGTTATATCGTTATTGTTTATACATTGATTTGTGAACGTTAGAAAACGTCTTTTAGTGTACGTGCCTGCAATACACTAACTTATAATAACGCCGCACAGTCGAAACCTACGGTATCACGTCAATTATTCCCCGAAAATAGTTCGTTTGTTTCCGAATAAATTGTTCGTAAAAAACAATAATTTTAATATTTTTGATTATCAAGTAATATATTTTTAATCTATGAGCCTGTGACGATATTACATTAGGTATCTATCTTTAAGTTCAAAAAGGAAAATTTGGTCCAATTGTTACCCTTAAAAAGGCATATCTATTTGATTTGGAATAAAGTTGCTCTGGAACTTCATAATATGTAGTAAGTACCTGCCTATAATTGGTGCGAATAAAAATGAAGAAAAGTGGAAAAAACTATTTAAGTAAGTATGATTAACAAATTTAAATATGTGTTAATTTTTTACTAAATGTTATTCTATTTCTTACTCAATTCAAAATAATGACAGTTTTGGATTTATATGGATTTAAAATTCAGTTAAAGAAATGTCAATTAAAAACGGGTGGAGGAAAAACTAGTAATCTATTTAGGTAGCTTTGTATTATTAGATGACAATATTTCAACAATATTTTCATATTTTATAGAATTGATTATTATTTACTGTACAATATAATTTATAACTGTAAGGCGTGTAA
Source organism: Macrosiphum rosae (assembly GCA_016617965.1). NCBI lineage: Eukaryota > Metazoa > Arthropoda > Insecta > Hemiptera > Aphididae > Macrosiphum > Macrosiphum rosae. The sequence goes on along the minus strand of WHPZ01542900.1, from coordinate 5,448 downwards.
TTATATGTATTTGAATGTTACCCATTTTTTTTTTAAACATAAAAACTAGAAAAATTAAATAAGTGTACAAATTAAAATCGTAATGGTTACTGATTAGTGTTTCACAAGTAATTATTATCAGATGTACTAACCAATTGAGTATTAATGGTATAGTATCCTTTTCAATGTACATATAGGTAGCACTAATGCTAGTGAGTAAAGTCTACCATACCAATTACACCAGGTCTTCTGTATTTTTCATAGAATATTGAAAATTAAATTTAAAATGTTAACACTTTTTGCTTTTTAGTTAATGTCATTGTTGTTAAATACAATTTCAAGTCATAATATTGAATTATTAACTTTAGTAGGTACCTACTTCATTTTATTCTAAACAAGTCTAAACTCTAAATCTAAAATTAATATGATAATTAATATTATAACTATAGGGAACATTAAATATAAGTTATGCTTTGCATCTGGGGAAAGTTAGTGTTATATTATGCTTATTACTTATATGATTCATATTCTTTTAAACTTAAAATAATACTAAATCATCAAATACAAAAAACAAATCTTAGCAATCTTAAATCAGGTAGGATAGATGGTTTTGAATAAAATTAATTATAACTCAATTACATTTATCATTTAATAACAATAATTATATTGATAAATATAAAAATTAATTAAAATAAACTTTTAACTAATAAAGATGTGTTAGTAAAAATACAATATTATATCTAATACTTTTATTTTTACTTAAAATGTACAATATAATTATTTATCACAGATTAAGGTAAGTAATTAATTAATACAATAAAAATTTAGAGAATCATTAAGAGATTTTATGTAAAAAAAAAAAAATAATACTTATTTGATTTTGAAAATCGAAAAAGTAATTGGTAGGTACTTCAAAAACTAAATTATGTTTATAATATAAATAATAAACAAGGAAATACTTATACATTTCCATTTAATAAAAAATAAAATATATGTTTAAATAGTAAATACATAGGTACCTTAAATATGTATACTAAATAAATGTATATAGTTATAACAAAAATAAAATTTTTCAAGACTTAAATATTTCTGAATTTGGTATTAACGTCATAATGTTGCATTAATTAGATCATTTAATATCTACTCATAGAAGATATGATAAAAGTATTTTTAAATCATGTTTTAACTAAAAATAAAATATCAAGTTATATCAATAGAAAAATATTTAAATTATTTGAGATCTTATTTGGTTTTACATTTCACATAATTAACTAAATTAATTACAATAGGTAAATATAGATACTATAGTTTTAATACTTCATGATACAAAATTATTAGTATCAGATTAAAAAGTGTTTAGTCACTTTTATGTTGATACCACAAATAATGTATGTATATTGATTTTGTCATACTGTTTGAAACATGAGTCTCATATTGTGTGTAAATATGGGAGCAAGACGTCCACAGTTGGTTGATGTAGTCTCATTCAGTAGACTGGCAGATTCCTCCAAGAGGTATTTAACTGGATCACTTCCAAGTTGATACTGTAAAAGAAAATGTATTTTAACAAACCAACATATTTTATAATGATTTTGAAATAGCCCATACTTGGGACATGGCATTAAATAATGCTCGGAATGCAGGCTGTTTGTTAGTCTGAAATGTAGAACGAGATCCATGAAGTACTGCCACTCCATCCTCTTCAGCTGACTTGCAGTTGCTCATATACATACAATGATCAGAACGATAATTATATCGACACGGATATACATAAACCTTATCTAAAATAATTCATAGCAATAATGTTAAAAATATATAAGACAATAATTGTTTCATGATAGATTTACCTGGATGATCGTGAAAAATTACATTTATAATATCTTGATCTCCCCAAGTAAGGTATAGTCTATATTTTTCCAAAACAGGTGCCAGCCGACTTATCCAATCAAATTCTCTCATACGGGTGAGATTCATTAACATGACACCAGAATTTAATCCTAAAATGTATAATATTACTGTATTGTGTATGCCTAATATAATTTGGCAACCATAGATCTATAAAGTAATGGACAGCGCATTCCACTCCGCCCTGCCATCAATGTGCAGGAATCATATAAGATAAATAAAGAAGAAAAGAGAAAGAACATAAAGAGGGGTAATCATAGAACTATGAAACTAACACTGTATTTCCCCCACGTTATCTTTTCTCTTTTACTCTATTTCGTACTACTGAAATCTCTCTCTAAGAGCTGTCCATTAGTTTATAGGTCTATGTTGGCAGTACATTTTATAGAGAGACACTAACCTAATTTTCCATAATATGGATGATTGGCAAATCTGTTGTACCACCCAACATTCATGTCTTCATGTTCAGGTACCATAGCAGCCAACTGGGAAGAATTCATTTGAGAAAAATGTTTCCATACATCTTCAATGCTGCTTAAGAATAAGGTATCGGTGTCTACATAGAGAATTGAGTCTAAATGTTTTAAAACCGTCTGAAATATTAAATAGAAAAATTTACAAATGTTATATATTAATACATCAATTTGAACCATATTTACTGGCAAAAAAAGACGTTCAGATGCACACGGCTGAAATAGTTTTCTCCATTCATCGGAGTGTTCTTTAGGAAAGATAATGCTATGTATCTCGTACGAAAATGAATCATTAGTCAATAGTCTCCAATCTCGTAACTAAAACACAAGCCATAAGCAATATATATTATAAATGAATATAATATTATATACATTTTGCATTTTGTATGGCAGTAGTAGGTATCTAGTATTACTCATGTCAAACAATACTTACAGTTTCATCAAATTCTTGTTGAATGTTTTTTTCAGCAATAACTACAATTCTCAGATCTGAATTACCTCGAAAGACAATTGCTGATTTAATCATAACTAATGCTTGGGACGTACGATTTCCACAAATCACGGCAGCTATTACCACTTCTTCATTTTTCCTGCAGATAATAAAATGTTAATATTAGCATATGTCAACGATATATTTATTACATAAAAAAGAATAATATTTGTAGTTGTTAGTTATCGTGTTAAGTATATAATATATATATATATATATATGTAAATAAAATACATTGCAACGTTGTGTAATTTGCCTTACTTGGTTTGAAACAGTTGAACCGAATGGCTGCCGGGTAAAATACTGGCATTAAGGGCCGACAACCCACCAATGTTATACGTGATCTGCTTGTCGGGGAGATACAAACACAGCAGTGTAACGATTGAGAACCCGATAACGCACAGAAACAGACACGACAACTTGAGTCGAACCATCGCTTCAAATGTCATACAAACACGTTCACAACGAAGAATACATAGTTACTAATTCTATTGCAATCGCACACAATTTTTCGTAGCGAAGACTTAGACAGTAAATAAACGATAAATTTGAGCGAACAATGACACCATAAGCATATTAGCAAATAGATGGTTTTCAAATTTTTCTATAACCTAATTTTAAAAATAATATTGAATATTATAATTTAATACTTGATATTTAAAAATTCTATCACGATTCACGAAAATTACTTATAGTAGAAAGTAGAAACTAGAAGTAGAAAGACAGAAAGTAGTTCACAGTTCTAAGCGGAAAGTCAAAATCAAAAATGACAAAAACAAAACAACAAAAGGTCTAAGTTTGATAACGTTTCTACTGATAACACGTGTGATTATATTATGTGATTACATACACGATAATATGTTAAACCGTTAGAATTTAACATATAGATTTATATATACATATTATCGTATATTATTAATTTATTATATACCTAAATAATTTAATTTAATTTTTTTTTAATTATTTACATATGGAATTTAATTAGAATTCTAATCTTCATGGTGGAAACCATAGTATCCCGTGGTGGAAACCATACCTCCACATTGAATTTTATCTTTGACTTGTACACATTTTAATGACCATTGATTATTATTATTCTTGTTTTATTTTAAATTAATTTTTTTACAAAAAGCGTTTATTTTTGTTTACCCATTTACCTATTTGTCCTACTCTAAATATTTTAGGTAATTTCAATAATGCACTATAATTATTACATTTTTGTTGGTTTATTGTTTTTTTTTTATGAATAACCACTTGTACTTGTTAAAATACAAGATACAGGTAGGTCATGATTTACATTTAATTGAAAACCATTAATTTGTATGAGAATATTTTGTTAATTTGATTACCGTTTGTTGGTGTTTACATATCTAATATACCTATACGTATAGTACATACTATAGCATAGGTACCTATTTTTCGATTTTTGGTATTTAAGTCTGTTGGCAGTGCATCATTTCAAACAAACCATGGGGCATTTTAAATTACATAATATAGGACTTTGATGAGTATGACTTGTATTTTATTTAGAGAAACTAATATTAAGAGACCATTTAGACTATTGAGCTATTGTGTAGAAATAATAATATGAAAAATAATTTTTCAAAATGCTTTTTAATGTTGCTCACTTCGTATAGAAAGGTTGGCAGACCCTGACGGCATTACAGATGCGTTCTGTTTGTCGTCGGTATTACTGTGTACAAGAAGTTTTTCTAGTTTTGTTAAGCTGATATTATTTTTTCTATAGCCGTTTTTTCAATTACAATAATGGACTCGTTACCTGGAGCTGGATATATGCATAATACGCATTATATTATAATGTATATAGATTTTTAAAATATCAAATCAATGTAAAATTTTAACTAAGAATAGCTACATAGATTGAACAAAATACATACAAATACAAATTTCACCATTATAGATTTCCAAGATAGATCCACAAAAACAACAGATAATTTTCTCAATAGTTATTTAATGCCACGGGAAAAACCACCGATATATTACAAAAAACCGCTAAAACGGGATTTTAATTTCTGTAGAAACGCTTTGTCTATCACCATAGAAACTGATAAAAAATTATAATATTATAATATTAAATCATCTTACAGGCTATAATAAATAATAACAATATAAAATATCCAGATTGACAAACCATCTCCGCTCGGAATCGTTTTTCTTATGAAGGGTGGGGCAGTGGGTTCTGATGATTTATGGGATGGGGACAGTTGGGTCCCCGAGATAAGAGTTAGGTCCCTTGATAAGAAATTATAGCTGATAATCTTAATCAAGAATTCGAACTCAAGAGTATTGCGGTTAGGTATTAAAGTAGATAAGATCAACTAGGTTTTCGCCAGATTAAAGTTTATGATGTTTAATTTTACTTTATCAGTAATCATGGACACGTGGCCCGTGAATCAGCGCGTTTTTGCCGTTATGACGTTTAAAGAGTGTAAATCTATTATAACTGTACAACGAAATTTTCGACGACAATTCAATATTCCTGTTGGAGGTAATGTTCCTTCACGGAATTCAATCTTAGACTGGTATCATAAATTTCAAAATACTGGTTCTGTCTTAACAACTTATAAAGGTAGCCAAAAA
>WHPZ01542896.1:0-11241 GCA_016617965.1 Macrosiphum rosae | reverse complement strand
TTTAATTTGGGGGAGGTATATTTATTGTCTAAACTAAAACACGTGTCGTTTTGTTAATGGTAATGAATGTTAATGGAAAATAATAACAGCAAAAAATTAACATTTGACATTAAAACGCAAATTCAGCAACTCGTATAACTAACTTTGACAGTACCTTCACTGTAATTACGTGAATAATTTTAAAAGGTTGTAAATGATGAATATTTGTTGAATAATTTATTATGTATTATAGCATATTAAATTGAGACAAATGATATGATAAGCTGATGTACGTTTTATAATTTAATCGATTTAAATATTATGGGTTCATTTTTATTTTACTGCAGATCGAATGTGAACGTGATATCAATTACAATTTACTTAGTTCAGAATTTGAAATGCCAACAAAAATGACCTTCAATATGTATTTTGAAGCATAGTCAAATCCAAAGCAGCCTTCGTACACAAGATAGGTACCTACGTGCAAAACAACCTTTATGATCTAATAAAAATAATACGTTTTTTTTTTAATTAGGTAGGTACCTTCAACAACCAGTCCCGTCAAACAAAAAAATGATTTAAATACCTAAACCACAAGATTAAATTATTCATGTTATATAAAAATCAAATTAATAATATAATATGGTAGATCATACTACACGCATTAATAATTTACATTAATTTGACAAAACAAAGCATGTTAGTGGTAGACATTTAATATTTTAAATAACATATTACGATTCCTATATAATATTATAGTGCACTGTGTATATTATGTATTGTACATTTACTTACATGATACTACAATTAATTAAATTTAATGAGTAATGTCTGTTCTTTGTGTTTTGTTAAAACATAAAGTTTGGTTTCATTAATTTAATCACACCGTACACAAAATTGAAAATTTAATAAAACGCTATTACTTATTTAAATAAACTAAAACCAATTTTTGTTATAAAGTTACTTTATTTATGAACATAAATATATAAAAATATCCATGCATACCAGTATTTTTTTAATAATTGTATTGATAGTGACCTGACAATTTGATAATTAATTGATATTGAGAATTCTATTAAACTTTAATTGTTTTGCAGATTCACCTGCATACATTGACTAAATTTGATATATTAGTTAAAATGTTGTTTTGAAATAAAAAATGTTTTTACTTTAATACCAATCAAATGTTATATTAATATTAATCATTCTATGATTATTATATCCGCATTATAAGTTATGAAATAAAACCAAAGATCGAATTGTATCATAATACGATTTCAGATGTCGGTCAAAATGAACGCATCGACTTATGGGTGACGCGTTATAACGAAATATATCTGATGACATAGAAAGTTATAAGACATTGAGAATATCAATTGTCATTTTTTCCATCTCATTCAAACAGTGAAATTAAAACAAAATCACAAAAACTATTTAATATTCTAGTTCACACTCCGGCCTTGACCAAAAGATACTCTCAACTTGGAATTCATAAAATCCTTAAATATATATTGTTCGTAAATAAAATAATGTACAATACAATCCAATCAGTTTTACCGAACTTAATGGCTATAAAATATTATTCGAATATTTCGATAAAATAACGTTACGAGTACTATATAACAAGGGATCGGGAAGACGAGATGTGACACATCACGCCAATGAGTGATAAACACCTACCGATTGAACGTCTTCAATTTATTATTATTGTGAAGTCGTTCAACGACTATCAATATTTCAACGAGCTCGGTGTTTACACTCAAATTTATCATTACTCGATACTTAAGATTTTCATTATATTTATATAAATGCCCTTAATGATGCCATTGCTTGCGATTTGAATTTCGTCTCACGCGTTCAATAGACGTGTCAGTAGCACTCACGATTATCAAACCGGCAGTTAATGAACCGGCAACTGCTACAATAAAACGAAAAATACCGCTCGAGGTCGTGCGCCTCGCGCAAGTTTATGTGACAGGAATATCGGAGCTTCTGAAATCTGCTGGCATATTATTATTATCTATTATTTTTTTGCTTTAGGTCATAATCCGTACCGTTCGGTTAGGTTGGTTCAGAAAAACGATTTATTACAGGGTCGTTTTGTTTGTGTTATAATGACATATATACTGTACGAATAACATTCGACATCTCGGAAATGCACAACACTGCCCCACTATCATACGTATTTCTATAATCACATTTTATATTTTGGTCTAGTAGTGAATACAGTATCGGCACGTAACTCGAATATCGGCTTTACTCCAAAATATGTGTTTACCACCGCTATCTATGTAGATTAAAACTGATGTAAAGAATTTTAATACAATATTATATCTACGGAATTATCCTCCAGAAATAAAAATACTAAGGTTTATGGATTGCTCTGTATAAGCACTATAAATCAACGTAATTAATAGTGGTTAATATACAAAGGAATTGCTTGTTTTATACTAAAAGTGAATATTTCAATAATTTTCACTGGCTTATCACAAAAAAAAAAACCGTTTCGAATTGAGTGTTTTTTATATAGGATATGGAAAAAATCATTATTTTTGTATTTAATTTTTAATCTTATAAGTGGAAATTAACAGTTCATTCAATAATCATTCAAGTCACATAAATAAAATTTACTCGGTCCTATTGAAAAATAAATTTACAACTATCTATCTCAACTCATAAAAAAAACTTTGAAAATTCTTGTGGTGAAATACGTCCAATTATTTATACTTAAGATAAAACGATAATAAACAAACAAATCAAATATGACAATTATTTAATTAATGCACTCGTAATTTAAACTAACGGAGAGCTTAGTAAAAAAAATTACGAAAATAATCTCGTATTTTTTTAAGGAAGTTACTTAAATAAATCGATATTAAAAATAATTTTCTAAAACCATTTTACGTTAAATACATTTATAATATTATTATTGCAACATTCCTCTTACCTTTTCAACACGTGATGAAAACCAAAAACAGCAATATTGTGGCACAACAATATTCAACGGACAAACGATAAACAAAACAGAATTATAATTTTGCCGGTGTTGAACTATAGAATACAACAATGCGTAATGGATACCGAAGGTGACAATAACATCATAAAGTTAACGTGTACACTATACTGATCCAGCTCGTTGAGGTCTCCAACGTATTTATATTGTGGTTCACTAGTCACACTCATCTCTTCCACTATAGGTAGAAATAGCCGGTACCCCCCGCGCGTCTCTGAAATTGTCCATTCGTAAAATTTATGAATATTTAGCGAATACATTTTTTTTATGTAGGTACCTTTATATAATTTATGTTGTTTATCATACACATGAGTAAATATAAGTTAGTTGATTTTTAATTTGTTTAAACGGTAACAAATATAACGATTTAAATTCATAATAACCACACATATTATTATAATCTTGATGGTATTAATACAGAAATTGTTCACTATATATTATATAAACTGTTTGAAAATAAAATTGTGCACACGAATAGATACCGATTAAATGACGACTCAAGTAAATATCACATTCTTATCATCAAATTAAGAATATTAATTTAGATATATTATATTATAAAATAATGTGCTTAGGTATATAATATTGGTTTCCAAAATATGAAAAACCAATTGATCTAATTCGTATATTTCTACACAGTCTCGACAATATAATTATAAATATATGATATTATTAAAATTAGTAAAATTATACAACTTTTTAAATCACTATACATATTGGTGATTCATTTATTCAGTTATTTTACAAAATATTCGTACCTATTTAAAAACTTCAAAACTCAAATAACACAAAAATAACCTATTTAAAATAAAATATTTATAATTAATTTTAGATTATTTAACGAACAGTAAAAAATATAAATATGTAGCAATCACTATACGTGACAACAAATATTGTTAAAGAAAATTTCTACTGACTCATTAAAATATTTAAAAATCAAAGAAATCAAATAATCACTTATTATGAAAATTAAAAATTATTTTTGTAGACGTTTTATATTTTGTAATTTTTTTATTTATAGTTCTTAATTATATTAGGTACATCTTGCTTATTATAACTTGATATAGGTATACCTAATTGTTTTGTATATTGATTTATTAAAAAAACCAAAAATAAATACCTAATTAGGTATATAATTTACATTACATTATAAGTTTAAAACTTTAAACATGATATTTTTGTAGAGTTTAAATTTATATTTTTTTTTATATATTGCAGAAATATTTGTAAAAAAATAAATTAATAATTATAGTTATAAGGATATTTCAACAACTAATGATAATTAAATCAGCCACTTAGTCTATGACGTATAATATTTTAAATTTTAAAATTAAAAAGTATATTGTATGTGATTTTATTTAAAACTAAGTTACAAAAAGTTTTAAGAGTCTTCCTCGCTGAATAATATATATTATATGTATTTTCATTTTTAATTAAAATTTATTAAACGTAAGTACCGTAGTACCGTAGTTATAACTTTAAAATCTCTTGAGATTAAATTTGAGATCTGGATTAATATATATTAGAAGCAATAAATTAAAACTTAATCGGTGTAATTTCAACATGAATTTTTATTAAATTAATTATTATAGTCAAACAATTAATATTAATGATGAACACTTCTTCATAGGCCTCACAGGATCATTCACCGTTCTCCATGATCAACATCAAAATTGATATAATGTAACTACACAACTAAAAGACGAATTTTAAGATAGACCATAAAGAAAGACCATTGACCTCATACCTATTTACGAATAAGGATAATTTGTATACCTAAAGGCTAAAATCATCCATACGAAATTATGCAAACAATAGTAGTCTTTCGAGTCATCGGCACACAACAAACAACGTCATGTTAAAAGATTAATAAAAATATCGATACCAAAAATTAATAAAGGACAAAAGAGATATATGGGAAAATTAAAACAACTATTATACAGTGTATTTAGATAATATACCTAATACCAAGTAAAATACAATTTGCCACTTAATTATTTAAACAAATTGTATTATAAATTAATTAGTAGATGTAAAAAATATTATATAATAATTAATAATACATTAATAATATTATAAACGTGGTAAAAGGTGATTATAATATAGTCTATATAGAATAACTAATAATTGGATCCTTTATTTGAAATATATTTTTACAACGTTTATAGTACACCTTCGTTAAAAAAACCTTTTTAGATTATGAGTGTATATTGGTTTTTCGATGCGTGTGTTTGTTGTTTTGTTTTTTTGTCTATCATAACCTATTATTGGACCAGAAAAACTACTTCAATTTTTAACTTTAACGGTGGTTTTTGGTTTAAAATAAATCTGGTTGGTATATTAAATAGTTAAAATACTTAAAAGTAAATAATTCGATTTTGATTTTTTTTTTTGTTTTACTTACTAAAATGAATAGGTAACTATAGAGAAATGAATTATTATTACTATAATTATTCACCAAATTTATATGCCTTAGTAATTTCTTGACAAACAATTTTCAAAATATTTTTGCAATCTTTGTGTTATTTTTACACGTTTTAAATTTTTATTTATGTATGATGACATTGTTGTTTACGAGTTAAAAAAGCTTGATAGTTTAAAATAAGGCTATTCATAATTCTATATTGCTGCAATTAAAACATCCGGAATTTATAAAAAAAAATGAACATATACATTTGTATTAGTAATACTTATACCATGTTCATATGGGCATATTATATTATTTAAAGTTCACATTTTGACAACATTGAATTTCTCCTCAAATGATTTTTGTTATTTTATTGTAATTCTAAAAATATTATTCTAGATAATTGACATTTTTTTGTACATTATTTATTATATTCAATGGAATTTTCAAAACATTTAGATAAATGTTAAGCTATTTTACCCATATTTATACCACGACCCTATCATTACCATAGGTGTGCGCACGGGGTGGGCCAGGAAGGGCCGTGGCCCTTCCTGCGAGCTGTAACATACTTATTATATAGATGGCAACCTAGATCATATACATAGTTGTATTGCTTTATTCTGTGGTATAAGAATTCTGATTTTTAATTTTTTATATCGAGGGTACGGTAAATCGTGGGCATATATTACAACCTATCAATTTGGACTGAAGGAAAATAATATGCAAATGCATATAAATCCTAGCCCTACTTATGAATAAAAATATATATATATTATTATACCTTAAAATTTAAACGTAGGTGATGATCGGTGAGTAAATGAATGTATTTTTTATAGATAACAGTGTTTAATATAATTTATTTCAAGTATCATTGGCCCACTCTGCCACAACGGGCTGCTCACGCCTATGATCATTACTGCACTCTTCAACTCAACTAGTTACTCGTCAACCATTACTGGTTATATGAAATAATAATATTATAATTATTAGTATTATATAATATATGCAATTGGATTTTGTCAAAAATTAGTTCAACCTAATTTATAACAAATAACAAAATAAATTACAAATAGGTAGCGCGATTTAAATATATAATAAAATATCCTTTGAAATATTGGCTGCACCTCTGTACAGCTCAGATACGTTTTTCATAATGTAGAATGATCTATCATCGAATTCAAATTGGACACATCTATAATATAACAGAATTGATTAAACATACAAATGTATATTTAATATTTTAATCAATGGTAATATAGTGACCTTCTCAAAATTAAGAGGTACTCTCTACGACCTACGTCTACAACTCAGTGCGGCTTCTCTGTTTTTTTTTTAATTGTTACAATAGAATGATAAAACGAGTACAATGTCACGTTAAATAGATCTTCTTGAACATATATAATAATACTAGCTGATCCTGTGCACTTCGTTGCCTGTTAAATGTACCAACTCTATATGACTCTGACTTTGTTCAATTCGTTATTTAATATTCGGTGTATGGAGTTCAAAATTGATCTTAACATTTCTGATGCCTGGAATAAAAATTCTGATTCGCAGCAGTATATTATTAGGTAGGTTATCTACCTGCAGTAGATCGCGGACCCACCGCTTTTTGTACGTAAGTGTATGATTCAACTCTAAAGTATCAAAGTTATACCAAGTTTATTTTGATATAATACGGTGGATTAATATAATCAATTAATACATAATCCTAACCTAACCTGACCGTACTAAAATCTACTAAAACCTACTAAAATTTTCAACTCCTTTTTGGTGTAACTCACTGCAACACAGTGCAACACAGCCATCCGGGTAGGCAATGTGCGAAAATTCCATTTGATGCATGCTTGTACTTGATTTGCCCGATTAACCAATAACAACCAATAATAAATAAATACTATTAATTATTTCTCCTATAAATCAATAGCAACCATTTGTAAACAAATATTTCCATCGTAAATCTCAAAATCCCTGTTTGAGCACTTCTATTAATATTGGTCGTAGCGTGATGTTATATAGCCCATAGAATTCCTCTATGAATGGACTATCCAACACAAAAATAATTTTTCAATTCGAACCAGTAGTTCCTGGGATTAGCGCGTTCAAACACACAAAATCTACAGCTTTATATATTATATATAGGTGCATAGATTTTAATATTCAATTACCTGAATCAATCAATAGTAATAACTAAAAAAAAATTAAAGTATATTAGATCGTTAGAACATTTTCAGAAAAAAAAGTACTGATGCAAGAGTGCAGAAGAGGGCCACTATAGTCATTACTCACTACCTCAGCGGGCTCTCATAATGACAAAATCTAATTTATATCCACTCTGAGGTCTGGATATTATGTTAAATAGTTGTATTAAGATATTACATTTGAAAGAAAAAAACTTTCAATTTGATAACTATTTTAAATGAAATTTGGTTAAAACCGCATTTGCTTGAACATATTAGGTTCCTCAACATTTAATTTTACTTATCATTAAAAATTAATGTTTCCTATTAAATTCATAATTTAACAAAAACTAATAACTAGGTACGGTAGGTACATACTATGAAAATCAAAAAATTAATCAAAACAATTAAGATTAACCGCAATCAATTTATAAACGGCATTATGACTAGGTATTCTCAAAGTGTATTTAAACACTTTCTGCATTTTTCCCCAAAAAAGAGGTGCTTGAAGAGAATAATAAAATATCATTGTTCAATTAATATATACTTTTCTTCTCTCATGTTCTAAACCTTTTTATCACGGTATTAATTAGTGTAAGTTTTACATTTTTGTATGTATTTTAATTTAAGTAAAAAGTTTAATAGATTATTAAACTTGGAATTGATATTTAAATATTTAATATCAATAATATATATTAATATCACGGGTAAGGTATTATATTTAACATTAAGTACTAATAATTCGTGCTATAACTTTATTACATATTTTTTCTTATAATGCCAAACTATTATGTGCACATAAATTTAGGTGGTGATGCTAATGGATTTGTTAATGGAAAATTACGACAAGTATATATTGCAAATTTATAATTCATGTACATCTAAAACAAATATACAAGTTTTTAGAATGAAAAACTTTTTAAATATATTTTTTATGATATACACTAATAATTAACTATATTGATTATTGCCGTGTTAACACAAGTGATAATAAACAACCTCATCTATACCTATGGTATATTGATATCTAAGACTGGTCCCATTAGTTGAACTATGGTACTTTCAAAAAAAAAAAATGTGAATAAATCATATGGGGAAATACTAAATAGTTTCATTATTACAATATAGTAGGTTTTTTTTTTATAATATAATATAATTTTAAGCTATCTAAAAAGAAAAAACTATCATTTAACCATAAAAATAATATTATATCAATAAAATGTAGGTACCTACTTATATAATATATACTTACATAAATATTAAATCTTACATAATAATATCAATTTTCAAATAAGATATTATGTACAAAAAAACACGAAAAACATAAGTTAACATAGGTATTATCTTGTTTTTGTATTAGCCTAAAATTATTGTATTCTTAAAAATTACTGTTTGATGAGTATAAATAAATAATATTAAGAAGAATATTGAAATATAAGATGGATTAATGAAAAATTTAAAGAAATTTAAGCAAAAATAAAATGAATCTTAAAGATAAAAATTGCAATTTCGTATTATAATATTTAAATGGCATTTAGAGTGGTAGGTAATTAATTAATTTCTTACAAACAAAATCCACTTTATTACAAATGTTTAAGTCTACTAATCTGTTGATCAACTTTTAGTCCTTCTAATTTATTAATGTTGACATCTTTGGTTCAGAGAAACAAACGGATTTTAAATCAAAACGTGGTATAATTTTTAAATCCAATAATTATATTAATAAACTGTATTATAAAATATATAGTTACTAGCATTGTAATATAGGTACTAAATACTAATATATATGTAATATTATGTGTATATATATATATATGGATATACCTGTATAGGTAATTAGTAAGTTATAACATATTTAATATTTTCCTGTTTTTTTTTTATATACCTACATATAATATTAACTTAAAATTAAAATACCGGAATATGATTATACTGCACCAGCTAAATATTTTTAAATTGTGAACCTTATAATAATGTTTGGGTGATGTAAGAGTGATTTCTAACACGATCTTAATGCTTACAAATATTACTTTAGTGACATCCTAATGGAGTTTATTCGAATGCATCAATTTTACCTGATAGCTACCATTAAAATTGACATACAGGAAATCTTCTTTATGATTTAGTTATGCAGGTAATTAGTTATTTTCAGAACCAATTTATTTTATTGGGGACCAAATATCTGTAAATCGTTGTGTTATTTCTACCGTATGGTACCACAAGATTGATTAATATTTATTATAAAATATAAAATAAGCTTAAAATGTTATAAATGTAATAATGCAGCTAATACACTAAACAGATATAACAGTCAAAATATAATATAATCTTTTAAACCTAAAAAATGCATAAATTCTATTAAATATCTTATCTACGTCAAAACATTAAACATTTGCCATTAATATTCACTTAAATATTTTGATTTAAGAAATTTTAAACTAGTTCTTTGTTAAAGTTATAAACTTATACTAATTGTTTAAACTATAATAGTTAAACCAATTACCTACTTAATATCAGTATCTAAACAAAATTTAATTGGCGTCTCTTATATTTCATCTTTTGAATAGGTAGTAAAATTAATAACTGAAATATGCCAATCTTTATTATTTTTCAATTTAAACTTTAAAAATATATTAGATTTTTTAATATTCATTCTATTATTTCAAATCATGAATTGTAGAGCCTATATTTCAAACAGGAAATAATAGCTGCGTTGCAGTAATTACAGACCTAGGTATTTCTTTATCACTTAGCCTGTCGACATTTCTGAATAAATGTATATTATATAAGTGAGAGAAATTAATTTTTCTCTAAAATTCAATTTGGTTTCCTCAAAGGAAAATCTACAACCAATGTACACTTTTCTGTCAGTCATTTTACTTACGAAAACTTTGATTTTAGTCGTAAAGTAATGAGTAAGTTTCTGGACGTTAAAAAACCTTTTGATAGTGTAAATCATGATATTTTATTAAGAAAGCTAAATTATGCTAGGATTCACGGAACAGCAAATAACCTATTTAGAACTTATTTAACGAACAAATCACAAAAATTTAAAATAAATTATATGTATAGTCAGTCCTTAAATAAAAGCCACGAAGTACCTCAGGTAACAGTCCTTGGTCCTATACCATTTATTATCTGTATGATCGTTTTACTAAATCTAAATTTTTATGTCATATTATTTTGTTTTGCTGATAATACCATCATATTATTAAACTAAAAAAATATTGAATATTTACAGTACAATAATGTTAACCAGGTTTTAAAAATGGTAAAATTATGATTTAACAATATTTTTCTCGATCTTAACCTTAAGGAAACTAAACATATTGTTTTCAGCATACAAAATTTAAAAATTTAAAATTATTACTTTAAATAATTAACCATTCGGGGAGGTGTGTATCTAAAGCATTTATTAGTTGTGCCATTTAAAGTGTAAAGATATACACAAAGTTGATAATGTAAAATACTTAGGTTTTCACATGGACAGTCACTTAAAATGGAAAATACATATTGATTATGTAATACCATTATAATAAAACACTTCTATATGTTAGAAACATTAGGGATTTATTTGACATACTCTCAAAACTTACGAGTAATATAGCTCTTCTTTGAGACTTTGAACAATCAATTATAACTTATGGTACCTATCGAAA
>WHPZ01542893.1:0-21655 GCA_016617965.1 Macrosiphum rosae | reverse complement strand
TTATTATTTAGGGTTTATTTGTTTATAACGAATACAATCCGACACGCGTGCTTAGGAATTTCTGCGTTTGAAAATAACCGAACAAATAAAACATCAATTATTATTATTGGTCACGGCTAACGACCGTGTACGATCGCGGTGTGGCTGCAATGATGTTTGTTTTTCTCCGCATTGCAGTTGTATACACACATAGGTATAACAATAATATATACTATATAAATTGTAAACACACGAGTTTCTACGTTTTAAAATCAACTACCCGTGTAGGCTAACTACTCAAATCATTATTTCACGTAATATTATTATTTCTGACAACGGTATATATTATGCCGTCTTCGACCTTGAATAATAATGTAATATTATACGTACTATAACACATAATATAGTATTGTGTCCGCACTTAAATTATGATATCGACAACGTAGATATTTTGTTCCGCGTATTTTTGTATTTATCGATAAATTAATACCAATTCTATTAAGTAAGTGAATATCATCGCATTGTATGCGAGAAGTAGGCCTATGTAATATTTAATTTTTTCCAATATCTGTACACCTATATCTGTGATCACTATATATAGGTACTTTAAATTTAACATAATAACATCTAAGTATATTAGTTTCTATCCAACTATAATTTAGATCATAATATGTTATGTTATTACCTATAAAACGTAAATTTGAATTACTTTTTTTTGTAAATATTATTATTCGTTATGAGAACATTTTTTTTTTTTTTTTAGCTCTATATGACCCGATCATAAAATGTGTTTTTGCTCATTAATTTTCACGAATATCGTACTGCGGTTATAGGTACCATCGTCGAGTAGTATTTCGCAACACTTGGGGAGAGGGATGCGGACAAGTACTGACTGTTATTGCATTAATAATACAATGCGTACGTTGTACATATTATATTTCGATGCACCGTAAATCGAACGCTCTCGATACAATATAATAGTTCCGAGCAATACTAAAGACGCGTACATTGTTTTCATCTCTCGCATCATATTATTATTATTATTATTATTATTGCCAGACGTCACACGCGTCGTGACCATACGCGTGATACCTGCAGCAGTACCATCCGTTACCAGCCGCGGTAATCAATAATCCGCTGTCCCGATCGATTGCATCCCTTCGAGAGCCATCATCGCCCATCACACGTCGTCGGCCCGATGTATCGTATTCGAACACACGGCACTTATACCCTACAATGACTATAACTCAACGATATTTTACTTTTTGTTTAGAGTACGGTGCAATGCGTATATAGGGGGCCGCGATCGCATACTGCTGGAGGGGAAGAAAAACCCGCGTTAACAATCCACTCGGGCTCCCGGTTCACGGACCGTTTGTGAAGTATGTGTGTATATTTCGTTAACCCAAAAACCCTAGTCACTCGTTTTTAATAATAATATATACTTTGCACGTAACTTTGGTGCATGCACCAAGCGCGTTGTACGTCTTGGCCACATGCGAATTTGTGATTTCCGAATCGAGACTATGTTATGACTGCACGATGCGTACAACACCATTTATAATATTATATTATTCATATAGCCAACGAGCGAGTGTCGAAATATAAAAAAAGTTCTTACTATTTTTGTCGTTAATAGTTCGTATTCTAACAATTTTATGATAGGCACACTCAAATACGACGTTCGTGAAGTTAGTAGGTACTCTCACTTTCGACTGTCGACTTTAAACCGGTGCCAATATTTCGTAACTGATTTGAAACGAGTTGCAAAGCTAATTTTTAAATTTTCAACATCATTCATTCTCCAGAAAATCTGATTTATCGATGGGGGTTCCAACCTCACGCAGCACCTCCCTACTGTGAGCGATCGACTTTAAACCAGTGCCAATATTTCGTGACAATGCCACATTTTTTATTTTATAATTTTTAGTGACTTAATCCTTCCCCCCAACATTTTTATAATTATAATTATAAGAGTGATGATGTATCCACTGAACGAGTTGGTACGTGGCTCCGAAGAAATAAATATATAAATAATTAAATAGTAGGTACATGTTATAGTAAACATTTTAATTTGGCTAGAGATGTATGCGTGTGTTATAACCCCTGTAATTAACACCCATCTTAAGCTGACCGTTTCTTATATAAATAATAGGAAAAACTATTATCCTTAGTACCTATCTTAAGTTTAATAACCCAGAAACCACTCGTTAGATGCATCAAAACATAAAAACAAATCATCTGTTTGATAATAATTTACAGTAAAACAGGGCTGTTCTCATTTTAAAAAGTTAGGTTTTTACCGAAGTTCCTTAAATGGCGAATAATCTTGATACTTGAAAATATGAAAGGTAAATAATAAAATTCCTAAAATCAGAAATTGAATAATTTATTATTCCAAATGGGAGTGAACATGCTTGGTGAATCACTCTGCGTTGACAATACAGTAGGTATATGATTGTATGAAACTCGCCTATTGGTATAATCAAAAATCATTCACGCTGATGCTGATAACCAGTTTATTTATTTTTTACGTAATTATAATAGTTATCAAATAGCTGCGGCCGATCAATTTACACAGACTGATTGGAAAAAATAAATGGTTTTGATACCTACGAATTAAAAGTCATCTGCAGCTAGGTTATTGATGGGTTTTTAAATTCGATATGGTATCTATGTTAAATTTAAAACGCATTTTACCACTTATTTTTGTGTGTTGTAGATACGAATAATATTTTTATCACATTCCGTCAACAATAAAATATACCTTCAACACGTGTGCATTTATCCCAAGACCCAAATAACTACAGAAAAAGAAAATATTCTATACATTTAGAGTTAAATAGAATCGTTAGGTATCAAGTTATGATAAATAGTTTTCGGAAATATTATAATTTAGGGATAACAAGTGTGCAACTGAACAAACGACTTTATTTCGGTAAAAAGTTGTATACTAATTGTAGTACTTAGCTAATTAACTCTAAATGTACATAATATTGGTAAACGTAATTATTGTTTCATCAATTTACAATTAATAAGTATTAAATTATACACTGCACGAAATAGCCACATATTTGATAAATATAAATTCCTTATTTAAAACTCAGTAAGTACTAGCCGATCGATGATTTGGCTGTTTAAACATCATATGCTGTACGAGTGTAGAGTTGAACAAATACTTTTTTAATATAATATAACCACTCGGTAGGTATAGCTTTAATCAAGTTTATGTTATCCTACCTATGACTGAAATAAACGAAAATTGTGTTAATATGATAAAATATATGTTAAATTTAATTAAATTTTTAAAACATGACGTATAAAGTATCAGATAACAATATGTCGATATATAATAATCTGATCTAAATATTTACCTAGTCATCGACCAACGATATAACTCAATGATGTTGTTTCTGATTGAAAATGAAAATAAATGGGTATAATTATAAATTATTATACTCCAAAAATATAAATAAGATACTGAATGAAATAAAGATACAGTTTAATTAGTTACATATTGAATGTCTATTTTTATTTTTTTTTTGAAAACCCTGCATATTGTATTAATCGATTAATATTATAATAAAATAGGAAAAAAAATATACTTTTAAATATGTTTACAAAGGTCGGAATTATAGGTATCTCTTAGTTTTTTGATTTAAGAAGTTTTTATTATGAGCGTTGGTAAGATTTCCAGTAGAACAAAACTGAGTATAAAATCATAAGTAAATTCAAAACTTTTACAATTTCTATAAAATATATTTAAATTGTATAAATCCAGATCTTTTCTTTATGAGGTCTTATGGAATCTTCATATTCAACCATAAAAAAGTTTAAATTATTTATATAACTATGTTTATTCAAGTAAGTTTGATAAAAAGTTTAAAGAATATGTTATAAAATTCATTAAATTATATTATTGCTAGAAATTTTGAAAATAAAAATCGTCGTATTGACAAAAATCAAAAGTATAAATATAATATATATACCTATCTACCTACCTATATATATGCTGTTGAATATTTCAATTTAAGATTATCGAAATAATTCGGTAAAAAATAAAACGGTATGTGGAAAAACAGCCTTGGTTTTTTGATTGTGAAATCCTTATTTATTTATTCAATTTATTCTACAACCGCAAAGCAGCTAATTGTTCTTTTGCTAACTTCTCATCACTTTATACTTTATAGTAATTGGTATTATACAATATAATATGGAGGTCTCTAGCAAACTAAATCCATAATATTTTTTCGCTTAAATGATCGGGGTAGTGCTCATAAAGTTTCCCTTGTCTTGTTAAATATCTGGGACCTTGAGCTCAGCTACTGGATTTGGGTTAGTGGGTTGCCTTTTATTATGCATAGATTATTATTATTATTCATCTAATTGAAGGGAGACCATGTAAATGCATTCTTCATTTCTAAAGTTATAATTTAATACTAATTACATTACTATTGTTACCACGAACTGCACAGAAACCGCTCCTTAGCCTGATACTATTTTAACGTAGTTAGAGCACCGACTCTTACACATTTCTCCGTACCTATCATTAAAACTACTTCCTTAATTCTCACGTCATAATTAGTATTGTATTGTCACAGCTACCTGTGTTTGATATTATATCCAAACTCCATGCAAAAATGCTCACCCCACCAAGAGACAACGCCAAAAGCTCATATACATATTGTTATTTGTAAACACTGTTTTTTTTTATTTTAAAGATAGTAGATATATCTACTTCTTTACACGACTGCATTTTATATAGATAAATGTGATTAGATTAAGTTATAGAAATCTTATTAAAAACAAATTTATTTTCATTTAGTTAATACGCGTATCAAGTTAAGTTTTTCGATAATCTGTATGTATAATAATATTTGAAAACTACACATTTTGTAATAATACTCATTATTGTAGAACAGATAATTATATAAATAACATGAAAGATTGTCGTTGGTTTTCAGTTTTGTATACAACTTCTCAATGTGAGTAACATACCTTTCTAAAATAAATTATCACGGATGAAAATGAAAAACAATTTTTTCAATACCTGAACCTTTTATTAATAATAAATTGAACTGAAAATCAAATTTCAGACAAAGTACACTAGCGAATCGTTAAAACTTCATGATTTTTTTGGTAGCACTGTACTCATTTTTCACTGAAAACTTATTAAGATAATGACAAACACATTGAGATAACTCCTACATTTTATCTACCCATCGTTTGAAATAAAAATAGTTTATTATTATGAAATAAAAGACTAAAATAAAAAATATAAGAAAAAAACAAAGTTTATTAACGATTTAGTGGAAGGTTTTTAGTATTGAAAACCGTTTTACCCTTTAACCGTTCTTAACCGTTAACTATTTATGTTTTATTTCACATAACTGAAGTAGAAATGTATTAAAATACTTAAGGCAACTCGATACGTTTTATTATATTATTGCATACCCAGTAAATATAGAAAAGCATAAAAGGCATACAATTATTTTTCTTCTTCTTCTTCTTCTTTTCTTTTGCTCCACCCTCAAAACTTCATAGTGTCGTCCATGCGTTTCCTACACCTTCATAGAACTCTGTTCCCTCGTCTCTTACTTACTCACAGCAGATTTTGTTGTGTTATTATCTATCAATATTCATCTCTTCTTTGGTATTCCACTGAAATACTTAAAGTTATATAGTAGGTAATATAATATAATTTAATATTAATACTCTAATAAGCAATGTGGAACATTTATAGTGTCGCATTAACCTATTTGTAAAGCTATATGCATAATTCTATTTTATGAATTTATGATAGAATATTCGTCTTATATACTAATATAGTAATATATATGTCAAAATATCGTCGGTCATCACCGGTCACCGGTAAAAAGTTCATATTAATAAATAAGAACAAGCCAGACTGACCACACTTCTAACACTCTTTTCTATTTTATTAAACTTATAATAATTGTGTTGTATTTAATAGATAGGTACTTAAATATTACAGTTATATCCATATTTATTAAAAAATGTGTTTGTTAATATCACTAACCAGACCATAGTACTTAACACGATAATAGTTTAAGGTGCCCTAAGAAACTCGTGTGATCTTTATTATATTTATAATTATAACGAAATTTCTAATGTACACCAGCGTATACAAGCAATAATTATAACTTACTTCGAGATTAAGTTTCTAGTTTCTAGTTTCTTAGTGATGATTATGAGCTTTGCATTTTATTTAAAAAAAATCTTATTCTTTTTGGGTGCACGTTTTAGAGCAATAATGTGTATTCTACACCAGCTGGGCACTAAGCTATGAAGTACTATACAGGTTAATATGGAATTAGTGCATTATGTTATTAGGAAATGTTTACTTTATAATACTAAATGTATAAAAAAATATACTAAAATATAAAATATACTTTTACTTATAAAATATATCATAGATTTGTAAGCGTATCTCCTAAATTTTTAATATTACTGTAAATTAATTTCTTACTAAAGTTATTATTATTGCCCAATTGGTAGAAAATATTAAATTTTAAATAAAACTTGATTATTTGTTGTGTGTTTAAAAATATATATGATGTTATAATAATGTTATGTTAGATTTTAAAATAGGTAAGTAATTATATAGTATATTCTATTATTCTAAAGCATTACTTTTTTTTTTTTAATTAGGGTTAAGGCTCAATTACTAAGGCCATTAGCCTGTGGTACTGTGGGGGAGGATACTGTAGATTTGTTTACAAGTGAGTGTTTGTATTGGCAGAATTTTTGATTTGGGAACCCGTAGGTATCTGCCATGCCTGGCGGCCTCTTTCTCCAGACAGATGTCTGCCCGGAGAGAAGTGCCACCTGTGACCGAGGTTCGAACCGGCGACCGTCCTCATTGCAACCGACTCCTTAGCCCACTCGGCCATCCTGTCCCCTAAATCATTACTATACAATACATTTTGCATTAATTTCTTCTTTTTTTTAGAATATATAGATGGTAGTTTTTTATATGGCAGATGTATGCATATTATGGATTCCTTGTTATTTCATCTGCTTTTATAAAATCATTGTTGCCATAAACCTTGTTTTTTATTATTTTTTTTTTAAGATATAATATACCTACTATGCATCTTGTATGTTTTTTTTTTAATTTCAATACAACAGACACAGAAGTATACATTACGACCTACCTATTATACTGTGCGATAACCTTATAAATACTATTACATATTCATCACTTTATGCTACTATGTATACTAAAACGTAGTTTAGCTATAATATAATATATATTATATGTATAACATAGCATGCCATAAAAATAAAATAATAAAGTATGTACGTTAAGATTTAATAAAGTATCGTGGTAAAAAGAATAAATTTATTCTCAGAAATTATTTCTACAGACAATCATAAGTTTTATTCCGTATTACTTTATAGATTTTAAGTATATAAAATTATGTTTAATATAACTCTACTCTGTAAGTCTATGGCTGCTGTAGACTTTGCTTTGGAATTTCTATAAATAACTTACACAGTCATAAAATGCAAAAAAATACAAGTAAAACTATGAAATAGTATGTTGTATACATATTTTGAATTAAACTTGTTCAACATTATTAACTTGATAAAAGTTATACCAATAGAATCCCTGGATAGAACCAAACAGTAAGGAAGTTTTCTGCAGTATAAGAAATACGATGAAAACAATTGATTTGATATCAACAATTTATTAAGCATACAACCAACGTTTTAACGTTAGATATTCAGCAAACAATACACTTTTAAAAATCAAATTTAATCGAATACTGATGTATTTTTATTGAACTTAAAAATTTAAAAATGTCTATACCTATATCAACTTTTTATTTAACTTTAAATCTTCGGTAAATCTTTAATAAAGGTTGAAATGTTAACAGGAAAAACAATGTAAATTATAATCTTTTCGATAACTAACTATGCGTATTTACAAATAAAAATTGTTTGAACCAGAAAATTCTTTATTATATATTTTTTTTTTTTTTTATAAACAGAACATTAGTTTTACAGAAAGGCTGTAACCTAGTAGGTATAACATGCGTGGTAAAATTATGGTAATGACACCTTACCAATACCATACAATAGATCAATGGTTGAAAATATGTACAAAACTCGTTCGTGTTGTATCACTGTATTCTGCTCCGTATTTTTTTTTTTTTTATTAATATTATTATTATTATTATGTGTTTATATTTATGCAGTTTGATTTTTATGAAATAGCAATTAGGTACATAGTACATACTATACGTCATGCATTAATTAATTATTTAAATTTTAATCATTTGTCTTTAAACAGTAAGTTAATTATATATTTTGTGTCAATTTCTTAATAAACTGAGCTCCAATGCGCTACTTTATTATTTCTCGATATTATTATAGATAAATTATTAATTTTCATTAGACGACTTCATTCTGTCAGGGCTGGAGGCTAGTAGTATATGTAGTATATTATTCATATCGCATACAATATAATAGTGGCCAGGCGGTTACAACATACGATGACAAATATATTGAGATACGCCCTTTATACTATGCATTTATGCGCAAAGCGACTCGGAGGTTTGGTCGGAAGAAAATTTAAAGTTTGTGAAATATTTTTCGAATGAAAATTGTTCTGAACGGAAAATATTATATAGGATGTCGAAAGTGCACAGAGGTCATAAATTGTTTCGGTGAAGAAGAACAGGAAAATGTTTTCGATACGAGAATTATTTTTAAGGGCAGCATTCTTTTACCATGGTCAATTAAACGCAGTTACAGCCGTACATTTTGCCCGCAATACAGGTCTTTCGTTATTATAATAATATATTATGCTTTAGTTCCCTTTCGCGTCCGTTCTGAAAACCCTTGGTAACTATAATCATTCGCGAAAAGACTTCAAAAATAATGTGCCAAAAAAAATAAAATAAAATAAAATAACGCCAAGCCAACACTTTTATTTAAATTTTCTTTAGATACCTATACTTATAACACTTGAAGTTTCTTTTTTCACATTTCGAAATTATCCCATCGGCGCTGTATATATACGCCCGCACCTATATATACCTACCGGCGCGGAACTTGCAATAACAATTTATCTTTACGAATGAAAATTGCCAAGTATAATATAGTGCGCAGTGTAAATATTTAATTTCACAGAAACCCCGATTATCTTGTAATCCCATTAAGTAGGTATTTCGGGCGCGAAACAGTTTTTCGGAGTGCCCAAAAATATAGTGTGGTGTATATATAGTGCAGCCGGTATAATAACGGTTGCGTCTATAAAAACGCACGCATGCGCACAGAACCGGGGAGGATACAATGGAAAAGCGAAAAAAATAAATAAAACGAAAACAAAGGCGCGAGTAATTAAGTTTACCGCCAAACTGTGCAAGTGTTGTGCGGCGAAAAGAAAACGTTACGAAACGTTCCAGACCAGATATTATCCGCAGGCGTGTATGTTGTAGTGTGTGTGTGTGTGTGTGTGTGTGAGAGAGTGAGTCCAACTCCTTATATCATACATACAGTATGTTCCAGTGATTTTTGTTCACACTTTTAGAATGACTATACCTCTTGTCTCTATAATCTCTGCAGCGATTTGTATCGAAGACCTATTTCGCGTTTTCCGAATACGAGAATAACAATAATTATTGTCGTTGTCAGCTGTTAAAACTGGCCTCTCACTTGATTTGTACAAGTGCTCTCTAATTGTTATATCGATGAAAAATGGGTTCCCTAAGTGACATTTCACCCATTCTCCCCGCACACAAACCGGCGTTGATCTTGCGGTACGAAAACACTCGTTGTGTATCTACATAATATACAGCTGTGTACTTGTATCGATGTTTATTTGAAATTAAATGGTAGGGCCCCGTCGTAAATGCGCTTAGAAATCCCGCGCGTTTACAGTAAATCGTAAAACGGGTTTTCGATTGCGTTCGCACCGTAACTGCGGACGAGATCGTTGTCGATGTCTGCGCGAAAAATAAAAACCCCGGAAACACCTTGTACGGCCCGTAATATAAGAAAGCCGAACGGACGAGACTGCATTATTAATGCAATAGCCCCGGGGAAAAAGGCAACCGATGAACAACGCTGCGGGTATTATTGAATTCGTGAAACTTTCCGTGGAAATTCGGCGACTATGGCTGCGACCTGGGCGACGACGACGACCGCGAATAACATTATACCACCGCGAAAACGGAGGCGCACACTAAAACTGTTTACCGAGAGCGTCCGTTTTTTTTTTCTCCTCCTCCGCCTTGTTCTTGTTCTTGTTCCTGTTCTATACCACTTCCCTGGGCCGTATAATAATTTATACGCACCGTGCGTGTGTGTGTGTGTGTGTGTGTGTGTGTGTGTGTTATTTAAGCACCTCCCCCGCGTCGCCGGCGAAACTTAGAAGTCGTTAAGTTTTATATTTACATTATATTTGCGTTTTTACACACACGTCCGAATTCATATAATATTTATATATATATACGATGGGTAGGTGTGGGGGGGAGTGGTTGTCGAGCGGGTGGCCATGCCTATATTATGTATATATACCTATGACCGCGCGAACGTATCGTTTTCTTTGTTTAGCATTTTATCCGACATAATCCACCGACAGATAATATAACATAACCAACACAGAACACGTATTATAGATACCGCCGCCGCCGCGGTGGAAATGTTTTTGTTTTTTTCTTTTTTATATACATTTTTACGACGAGCGGAAATTTAAAAAAACATTATGACGCGCGTCGAGAGGACTGTATATATATACAAAAGCATCCGTTCATTGTACAGCCTCCGGCTTGCACACACGTAAGTAGGTATATATAACGTATAATATTGCATTATTATAGTAAACGTTCGTTCCTTATTTCCAATACGGTTTAGGTGTTATTTTAATGCGAGTATAAATATTTATCTATTATCGAATTTCTAGACGATATAACCTCATATGCCCCGCGCGCGTGCTCTCCCATCGGGAATGTTTTCATTATTTCGAGCTATTAAAGCGAATTATCACAAGTAAACGCAAATATGACAGTTCATAAACTATTCTATACATTTTGTACATAACTCGAGTGAAAATAAAAATCTCGAATGAAAAAAACTGCTGGCAGAACAATGCAATAGTCTTTTTGTGTTCGGTTAAACGTACATTTGCTTCGATATTAAAATAACAATAAAACCGTAGAGCGTATAATGTATATTTTTATATTTAGTTTATTTGTGTAAGACGACGGGTGCGTGTATCTGTAGCATCCTCTTAACATCTTAACTTTTGTTATTATATTATTGATTATCTTACAATCTTAATTATTAGTTTCGTTATCGTGAACATCAAATGTCACATGAAACATGACGTATAATAATATACATGCAGTATTGTATGAGTAAAATATTTATGAAGTAATTTGCACTTTCTTTTTCAAGAAAACAATTTATGTCAATATTTTAATTATAATTTTTACATCTAAAACATTATTATTACATCTATTTTATATCGTAGAACTTCTGTTTAATATTATATTTGTTATCTGCAATGCTTGAGACCATTTATTTATTTTTTGATTATTACTTTATAATAATTGTTCTTAAAATATGAATTAAATACTTACTATATTATATTATTATATTTAAATAAATTCACTTTATATGAACTCAATATAATTTAAATATTTTTAAAAGAAAAGAGTCGTCTCGTCCTCATCCATATGTACTGCCAATAATGCATTACATTAATTTTCGGATAGGTTAGAGTCGTACATTTTACAATACGCATACATAGTCAGTGACTTTTCTTTACTCAAATAATTTTTTTTTTACCCAAAGGTTTAATTTAAATTGCGTACGTAGGAGGGATCGGTGATTCCCAGGAACTCGTGAAAGTCATCGTACAGAAATTGAATGAACGGTTTATGTATCATAAAGCTATTTAATGGAATCATTATTAATTTATTTAAATATTAAATTTTGATATACTCAAAATCTCAATATTAAATAAATACGTATAACTAATGATAATGCAGAAAGGTAGTTTAAATTAATAAATAGTCCAATACGAATTATATCCAATTATGCTGAATTATCTATCTTGGACATACTGAAATTCCTATAAATATTTCCAGGAAACATCCCGGTTTGGACACCCTAGACCCTTGTCCACATTATAGTTTTTGACTGGAAACTAGAGAGAACATAAAATATGAGGAGCTTATCTACTTGGCATGTATAGCGTATGTGTCATATGAGTATTTTGTTGGCGTTTATAGTGATCAAATAACAATGAATAATCAACAAAACTTTGTATGAATTCTATGTTTTATATTTTCCTCATTCCTCTCGGAATCTAAAAACCGTACTCGACTGTTGAGCAGCATCATATAATATATACCTAATATATTATTATAACTATATTGCACTTACTCTGCAGCAAATTACGATTTTTTTCTGTTGAACATATTAACTGCGTACCTTATGAAGACTAAATATCCAGTACTAAAGTAGGATTTTATAAATAATTTTGAAAATATTTAAATATACAAAAACAATATACTTTTATACCTATATGTAAAAAATACATTAAAAAGATACGTGTTTAAGTGACTGTCTCGATAGCACAAAATAATAACTGAAAACAATTTTAGGCCGTTTCGAATATTCCAGGGAATTCCGGAAATTTCCGGCAAAGGGGACTGCCTGGAACGAGAATATTCTTCCCAGAGATCGTTACATTCAAAATTTCCGGGAGTGCCAATATTTTATGTTCGTATACTCTTAAAGTAAACGATTTAATTGCTTATGCGATATTATTATAAACTGTGCACACCTGCAGCAGTTACGTTCAGGTGTAATAATTTACAAATTTGTTTTGTTATAAATGACAATCCATTACTAGGGTTAAAATATTTGAATAAAGTAGATAGGTAGCTGTATCTGTAATAAATGAAGTATCATAAACCACAAAATACAGAATTGTACCGCATTTCAGTCAAACAACCGTATATTACTAATAACAATAATATATATTATATAATATTATTATTATTATGATAGCTATACCTACGTATTTATTTATACAAAAACGACCAAATTTTTCGTTCGATGCGTATGTGTGTTTCTATTCAGCCTAGACTTATTAATTTGATTGTCGCTTGCCAATCCAATAAAATATGAAGTCGCATTACTGTTGAGCTATTTTAAATCATAACCATCAATCCTGCTCAAACCTTAACGGCCAACTAAACCTCTTGTTGCCCACATCTTTGGGTCAATCTGGAGCTCACCTGATCAATAACCCACGGGAGTAATGTATTCTACAGACATTTCAGAAATAGTTTACCTCTAGAAATCTCTTTGCATTAAACACATCCCGTAGTACATGTATTTTTGAAAGAAATAGAAATTGGTAAATGTATTTTTTTTCCGTGAAATATACATAATTGTAAAAACAATAGATTCTTCACGCCGCGCTGTTCAGAAACTAACATTTTCGTCCGGATGTTGTTTTTACAATATTTGTTTGAAACACTTTTTGTTATCTCTCGATGGTGGAAGAAAATATTTAATATATAATTTTCTGAAAGCTGAAGTAAAATTACAACTTCTAGTGCTTCACAATCATAAAATAAAAAAAATACAAAATATTATCCGCAAGTCATTTACATTTTAAAATAGGGTTTATTTTTACTGTGTTCTTTCTTGACAAGATCGTGTACTTATTTTGTATAATAGTTCATTTAATTTACAGTACAGCCCGTATTTCTTTAAAGATTGTCTCTACATATATTTCAATTCCAACTCTAAAAATTAGAAATGCAATGTAATAAACAATTTATGAAAAAGAGGATTTTTCATCATCATGTTTCTTAATTTTGAACGTAATTATCAAATGTTCTTTTCTACTGTTCAATTTTAGTCCACATCTGAAATTTAAATATGATTTGTATGTTGACTATTTAATTACATTGCATTCGTTTTATTAAAATATAATTAATGTTCAAATTTATTCCAAAACTAATACATTACGGTGAGTACCAACTAGTGTACTACTACTTACTATAGTTATAGTACCTACTTGGAACTTCATATGCAATATTGCAATCTACAATCTTACTAATTGTTCTATAATAATATCAATAGTAGAGTCATCGAGTGTAGATAATAATTTGGTTATAACAATTAATGACAATCAATATAAAAGCAAGCAATGAAAACGACTTGTGCAGAATGTAATCCAAAAGAAATTCGAAAAAATGTATAATATATTCAAATTATTTGGACCGACCAATTAGTAATACTCTTATCGTCTTTTGACAAAAGATCACTAGACCGTTAGGATCCTTATACTGTTAGAATCTTTATACTAAAAAATAAAATACTTCTAAATCCAAGCACTAACTGGACAACGCTCACACCATTACAAAAAATGTCATTGTGCATAATATGATGCATTATTATGTAAATCCTCTAGATTCTCACCCATTCTCCCTTGTCAATAATAATGATACCATAATATTATTATAGGTACAACTATCAAAAGTATACATATTTTGGATGGTGTACATAATTATTAATTACTATAATAATATAATGTAAATGTGAACACAAAAAACTTTACCTACTGCTTGTTATGGTACAAAAAATAAACAATGAATACCGTGTATAATAATGTATTGTATTTGAAAGTATAATTTAATATCCATAGATTAGGTATTACTTTTTTATTTTCAGTTTAATGCATTAATTATATCAATATTATAAGCAGACATAATATTATATAGGTATGAATATTATTAATAGGACAGCGTTATAAACATTTAAATTACCTTTTTTTTTTTATAACACAAGTTAATTATTAAAAAAGAAAACACGTCAAAGTCAAATTGAGTGAATAATAATAAAATTGTTAAAGAGTCATAATCGCACATTATTAAAAATAATTTACTTTATTGTAAATATTTTAAACCATGCAAATATTATACAATAATATTCTATTCTATATTAACATAAATATGTTTCTGGGCTGTGTACAGATATTTTTATTTTCTAACCGATTTTGCATAACCCTTTGTTTATCACTATAAAAACGAATAAAATAAATTATTTTGCTAATTTAAAAATGTGACGGAGATATCATTAGATTTATTTATTTTGATGTCCCTAGTAATTTGTTACTTGTTAATTCCATAATTGGTTTATCGCAATTTCAAAAATGTCGCGTTAGTTAGGATATATTATTATCAGTGATAATTTATTGTTTTACTGAAAATTGGGTCGATTGAATTAAAAACAAAAAAATAATAATGAAGATAAATAAAAGGAAAAGTTAAATCTAAAATAAGGATAAAAAGTTTGCAGTGTTGTAAACTTGGCATGCAGTGAAAAGTATCCTTATTATGGTCCATTTGGGACTTATTTATGGGTGCAATACTTCTTGTTATTTCAACCCTTCTACGTGGCTTATAAAATAATATCCATGAAGAAATGTGACCAAAAACAAATAAATACATAATAATAATAAGCTATTAAAGGCGATGCCTTTGTGATATCTTATCGGAAGAATGCGTTTCCATTTTGAACGCTAAAATGAAAGTACCTGCCCGTGTATCAAAAGATAATTTATTTGAATGCATAAAAATGAAATGTTAGACGAAGGCGGCAAGAGGAATGGGTTCATGCCTTCATGGTTCACAGGTGTTCCAATTTGTAAAAGAAATTCAATCGCTTACGAACAAACAATATAAAAAAATATATGTCTCTGATCGTTTTACAATAAAAAATAAAAAAAAAAGAAACGAAGATTCAAGTTGATTTTTTTTCTCATCTGAAATAAAATCAATTTTAGCTAAAACGATTCTGTAAATGATATTCGATTTTTTTTTTAACGACAACGGCTTATAACTTGGTTTTTTTTGTTTGAATAGAATTGTTTAATATTGTTTATTAATGTTTATCAAATAATAATTATTATGAACGATGTGCTAGAAATTATAACGCATAACTATTTAATATAAATATATGCAAAAATAATATTTAGGTTTTGCACACATATTAGGTAAATATAAACACCATAATATTATATAATGTAATATGATACCTATATAATTAATAATAATACATAGGTTATAATCATTTAAAAAAAAAAATACGAAATATAGCTATAAAGGAGTTACATTAAACAATAGCTTATTGCTTATTGATTTGTCACAAATTATAAGAACCATTATATTTTTTTCGTTGGAAAAGTTTAAAATTGGAAAATCAACATTTGAAATTTATATTATCTTACAAAGCTAGGAAATATTTGAGTTCAAAATAATATGGCGTTTCATTGTTCAATAAGGACGACGAAAATAACATAAACTCAAATTTGAAATATCACATATCAATATAATAGCTATAATTAGAACAATTTACATTTTTTAATATTATTTTAATCTGATATAACATCATAATATTTCAAATTTGACATGGTACGTATTATATCGTAGTAGAATTGTATTAATATTGTAAATTAACAGTTAACAATACAAAATGGTAAATTATAATATTGAGATAGCGTTGTCTTTTAGGTCAGTAATTTTCTTTAATTTATGTAGAGTGATTAAATTGCACGACGAAACCTCAACCGTTTAGCATTCGCATTCAAATAAGACGACTCCGGCAACATTTATTTTGTTTAACTATAATTAATGTATAATTGAAGAAATTTTAAGGCATGTCTCAGTTCGCAATAATAAATTTAATTTTAAAACGGAGTTTGATAATTTAATCAATGTTTTTAGGTACTATAAATTATGTGTAGGTAATAGTTAGCTTTGGAGTGTGTACATAAACTACTGCATAAAATAGATATATTTTATACTTAATTCTAACCGGTTTTCAATTAACCAAATGCGTGCCATGACTTTGAAATATAGTACGGTTTTTATTTTCAAATTTTTTTCTACCCCAAACAAATAATTCTATAATAATAACTCATTTCGTATATTCGTGTATCGAATAAAACGTAGGCATAATATATTATATAATATAATATAATTTTAAGGTGTTATTGAGTTTCTCAGTGAAAATAGTAACCCTAAAGGTTCTTTCTTTAATTCTAATGAATAATAGGTACCTGTACACCTAATTTATGTTTGGTACTTTTTTTAACGCGTTGAGCGCCATTGTTGATATAATATGGATAACAATAGCCTGGACACAATAGTTTAATGAAATCAACATTTTTCTTCAGATTGTAACTTGTAATTAGATTTGGATTCGAAAACAAACAATATTAATTGGCATTCCGATAACAGGATGAAAATATTATTTTTAAAGTACACATTTCATTTAAACTCATTCTCTCGGTTTCATTTAGTACATTAATGAAAATCTCGAAACAATGAATTATTCTCAAGAACTTAAGAGCTGCGTAGGAGCACTTTCATTAAATTTAATTGGCAACGTTCGGGTCTGTTTCGATTTCACTGTGCTGAAGATATTGTCACGTGACTTTTTATACCTCAGCCCGACCAACAACGATCACCGCTGGTCGTTGTTCCTGTATATTATTTAATTAATTATCCATTAGAATATAATATAACAATAATGAATACGACACATTTCAAAGTTCCAGGGACATAGAGATACTGATTAACGATCGAGCATTCAGTTAAACACGGACTGAAATATTATATGGGTACGGTTAAACCACGGTCACGGTATATTATTATACGTTCTATATATTATTATAACCGCGAGTTGAACCGATTTCGTAGTCGATATAAAAACTTGGGGACATATTGTTATTATCATTATTGTTGCCGTTGTGTCACAAGTATAATAATATTATATTTTATAGTTCAATATTTGTCGTGGATGTAAGGTTCTTCGATCAGTGTTTCAGAAACGACGACTCGGCTATAGCTAAGTTCGGCGTAAATATTATAAATCTTATTCACTCGGAATTAAAATGAACTGGACGGTTCGAATTATTTTAAGTCGTACACGGTTTTTTAATGAAAGAAATACGGGAAAGGGCCGAGACAGAGTTCGTAGCTCGTGCTGTGGAAACAGCTGTTTTATTTCTCGCAGTCGATTTTACATAATCAAAACAAATATTGTAAACTTGGGAATAACAACTTAAAAACGGAATCGGATGCATAGACTAATATTATCTTACCGACGTTGAGTCATGTTTAAAACATTATATTTTTGACGGTCAGCCATTATTAAATACGTTTTTTTTTTTTA
Source organism: Macrosiphum rosae (assembly GCA_016617965.1). Taxonomy (NCBI): domain Eukaryota; kingdom Metazoa; phylum Arthropoda; class Insecta; order Hemiptera; family Aphididae; genus Macrosiphum; species Macrosiphum rosae. The sequence continues at coordinate 3,439 of WHPZ01542893.1, read as the reverse complement.
CATTGAACGGATAAAGCATAAAATGTGTGTACAGGATTTATTTTCAATGACGAAATTTGCAGATGTAACAAGTCGGCGAAGGCATATAAATGTGTAAACGAAAACGAGTCATTCCGCTACAAATGAGAAATTATATTTAGTAAAAATGATCTAAGTCGCTTTCACGCCGATTTGAAAAGTGAAAAGTCTGCGAAAGTTATGCAACGATGATAAAATATAAGTTCGTGTTGAGTTATTTGCTATTAAAAACTTATAAACAACACTATATTTTGTGTACATATTTTTTCACTAGATTTATTTTTCAGTACTCTTACAAATATTATGTATTTGATCTATATCTGATATCTGGTCAATCATGTTTAGTAAAAATAATCTAAGTCTTTCGCACACTCAAACAACCCTATATATTTTGTAAAAACTTGTCACTAGATTTTCCTTTTTAGTTGCAAATACTTAATATGCATTGAAACCGTATTCGTAACGACCGTAGTACTAACGACTAAAGTTCAAGTATAGATCGAATAGTATTAATATTTTTGAAAAAAAAAACTCAAATAATAATAACAAAACACCATTATCATAATACGCAGTGAAATTACTTTTTTATGGCGTGAAACACCGAATGACACTCACTCATTTATTTGCATGGAAATGGAATATATTATTATACATTGATCATTACTCTCGGCCTTCACAATGTTCACGGGCAGTCTCAAATTTCATTTTTTTTTTTTTTTCATTATTATTATTATTATTATTATTGATAATATTTGAATTGAGCCCCGAGTGATTAATAAACGGAACGGAAACTCCGAATAATAATTAAACGGACCTCGTAAAATGTGTATAGGATTTATTTTTCGTGACGAAACTTGAAGATGTAATCGGTGTATAAGCGACGTCATTCCACTAGGTACTAGTCAGAAAAAGTGAATTTTTAATAAAAATTATCTCCAAGTCTTTCACACCGATATGAAAAAAAGGAAACGTCTGTAAACGTTCTACTGCTGTAGAACATGATATTATAATAAAATAAGTTCATTTCGAGTTATTTTCCACCTTTTTTTTATACTCGAATGTTAAAAACTGATACCTGAACATCACTATATTTTGTGGAATATCAACGTGACTGGGTTTTCGTTTTCAATAAGTACTTACTCGTATGCACGAATATTATTATAATATGTATTAAAACTACGTCCCTTATTGAACACTGCGGTAAATACTAATACTAGGTACCAAAGTTCAAGTATAGATCGAATATAGTATTAATAATGTTTTAGAGAAAAAAAAAATCGAATAACAATAACGACGAAAAGCCATTATTTTAATACCTACGCAGTGAAATTACTTTTTTTGGGCGTGTATAACACCGACCAACACTCGCATTATGCATTTATGCGCATGCGCGTTGAATACTTGGAATATATTATACGTATATACATTCATCATTACTCTTGGACTTCACATGCAGTCTCAAATCTCATTTTTTTTTTATCGATAATAACAATTGAACCCTGAATGATTAATAATATATTATTCGTTGGGATACAGTTTTAGAATAATATGGCATGTTCAAATTGATTGATTTTTTTTTTTTTTAATGCGTTACAACTACACTGCAGACATCGAAACATTTGTTACAAGTACCTATCGTTTAAACTTTATTTTCGTATAGATTTAAATAATATTTTAAACGCTCATAATTGCATTGTGCTTACAATTTAATGATACCTAACGATTATCTGATTATATATGCTATTTTTTTTAAACATTATTCATTTTTGAATTGCCCAATGGTATGTCAACGTTTTCGGGTATGACCAATAAGGCTATTCTTGCAAACAAAAGTCAGACATACCAAAACGTCGATGATATAATCAACAAAATATCGAACACTTCATAAATCTAGTCGAAGTGGAGAATTTTGAAACCCATTTAACTCTTAACACGCCGTACTTGAATTATAAATTTATGGCATTAATCAGATAATAATATATTACATGAATAAAAACATTAGGTAACTAGTTTTGTGTTTTTGTAATTAAATTTGCATTTATATATTCCTTGACTTCAAATGTTTTTGTCAACTGTATTTCAAATAGATTGAAAAACACGGAAATGCTTTATTTATTTATTGTAGGCACTTAAATGGTTTTATTTTTCAATATAAAGGTAATTAAATTAGTAAAGATGTACCTACATACATTTTTATTTCATTTTCCTCTTTGTTTGAATAATATTCTTTTCGATTATAATATTTTAACAATACAATTTCCATACAAATACATTTTAAAACAATTTTCGTTTAGCAGAAAAATGTATGGGTTACAAACAATTATTACAACATTGTATACTTTTATATGTGCAATGACAGCCGTAATTCATATTACTATTCATAAGTATGATAAAAATCTATTTGAAATCCAATAAAATATTATTACCATGAGTGTACCTGTATGAGACGTATAATATCCATTAGCAGTGTGTAGGTATAGTGTGTACGCATCTTATACGTTTAATAAAAATATACCCATAACTTGTTTTATTGGAACGTTCTATATTTTATTATTGAAAACAATAATATTAGGTACACTAAAAAAAAATTTTACCTACCTCGTATTGTATTTTAAAATTAAGAGAAAAAAATGTAATGTTGTGTATTTGTCTCGGTCGTTGGAAATATACTTTTTAACACTTTACAAGATGAGCCCCATTATGTTATTATAGTAACAGGTGAATGAAGTGTGCCATAACATTCAAAATAATTAATGTGTATGTTTCGACGTAGAAAAATACAAGATTCAGAATTTCAAAACTTCTATCATATGACAGGTTTAATTTATAACCTCAAATTTACGTAAGAAGCGTTTTATTCTCAATTCTCTGGAAAAATCATTTTTCCTCTCATATAGTTTACTCTAAAACAACTAATGTAGGTACAGTAGTGGGAATATCTTGAAATGAATAATGACTCACTTGAAATTCCTTTGGGACCGTCCTGAAATGATGAAACGGTGGCAAAATGTTTCTTAAAGTATGAACAAATTTCTCTAAAGATAGCACAAAAAAAATATTATTTTAAAGATTGAATAAAATCTATTTAAATTCATTTCTTAGAATTACATCTATTATAATAATATTATCATGTCAAACTTTTAAATTATATTATCATTTATTGAGCATGTTGACGAGCAAATTTTTTTCATTAAATAAATAAAAATAGTGATTTTATTAGTCACATTATTACATTAAATAGTTTTTCATAATACATATTCATCCAGAATAAATAATTATAAAAATGTTGAACAAGAACCATACATTTAAAATAAACATACTAAACTAAAACTGATATGGTTCAAATCAAAGCAAAGGTGTAAGAATTGTTTTTTTGTAATTATCACAAGCCAATTCAAAAGCCTTAAAGTGAAAAGGGGGT
>WHPZ01542876.1:0-10065 GCA_016617965.1 Macrosiphum rosae | reverse complement strand
ATAGTAGTGGGCATTGGCCGTGTAAATAGGATTATTTTCTATTAAAAAATAAAAACGTTTTCGTTGTCTATATAGATTGGTGATTCGCTGTTCGTGGACCTTCCCCGGGTTCGTCTAGACGGGGGAGCGAAAAAGTTCCGTCAGCGATGGGGTTACGAGTTGATCAATCAGCCGCCCGTCCTGTTGGAAGAGGACGAGGACCAAGACGATGATGATGCGCAAGACAGCGCGTCGCTGCGCGAGGCGACGGCGAGACCTGCCGCGGCAGTTTGCATTCCGTCTCCCATGGGTAAGTCACTTAAAACGTACACAAGTGGTATATTAAGTTAATCAGGAACTCGGTAGATGAATAACAGATAATGTATGTTGTCTACCATCTCTTCACTATAAGAATTGGCGTTGTATAGATTAAACGGTAATGTTGATTTCAGGTTAAAATTGAAGGTCGAATTTTTGTGTATCGAAATTTAAAAAAAAAAAGTATACTTCAGGATTAGAAATTGTAATTAATACTGTTATCCAAAAAAGTAAAATCTTAAAAAAAACATTAACGATAAATAATAATAAATAACTTTTGATATTATACCTATACATTTTCTTAGAGAGCGAGAACTTTAAGGGCTGTTCCGACACTATGATATTACTTTGTTATAATATTACCATAGTAATCTTTGAAGTTTCGTATAATTATTGTAAAATTATAGAAAATACCTATATCAAGTTAATCCTTATTGTCTAGTACTATACTATATTACACATTACTCAAACATTAATCCATACTATTCATATTATAACTTTAAGTGTACCGATGCAATATATACCTATATTTTAATGACTAATTAGTAATTACATAAAAATAAAGTAGAAAAATAATATTCTAGTATAATAATCTAAAAAAAAAGAACTGAAATTGCTCCATCCGTCTCTGATCAAGCCAGTGTGTTCGTAATCTATATTTTACTATTTTTTTTTATTTGTACCTAATATTTACACAAATTATAGCAATTAAGTTGTCTAAAAAATGATGAAATGTATAATTATATTATTATATATTTAGGTACATCATACATTTACAAATTTAAGAAAAAAGAATAATGTATTGTATAAAGACGTTTTTGTTAGCTATTTATAAATAAATTAACATATAAAAATCGATTAACACCGTTAAAAAAATAAAAGGTTAGTTTCGTGTATACAAATATACAATAGTTTTGAATTGTTATAAGAACTACAGTTTAGATGTACTTCATAGACTCTGAACTCATAACCTTAACCCACGTGTTTTTATTTCTATTGTCAACCAAACCACTAAACAGTTGCAGGTGGGTGTTTTTTTTCTAAATTCCGTGTATACATCTATACAGACAATACTGTATAAATATATAATATACATTTCGAAATCATTCAGCTGAACAAAAATACAAAATATGATATTTAATACACACTAAGATACTCCGTCGTACTCGATCACAAACACTCAAAAATCAAATATAGGTAATTTAATAACAATTACATAGAAAATTAATACACTAGGTAGATACATGAAAAATTGAAAAGCGTCAATGTAGTTTCAGTATTACTTTACATATTTTACACTATTAATGGTTAAAATGTATAACGTAAGCATAATTTGCAGTCATTTGAATATTATAATATAATACTATAAAAATACACGTGCGTTGTACACACTATATGAGTAACCTATAACGATATAATATAAGATATAACGTAAAAATTGGAGCGGAGGCGTGCGTTGACAAATGTTGTAACTTATAACAATATATTATTATAATAATATGGTCGTCGATGTCAGTGACTTAAACAGCTGGATGCACGGCGTTACTGAATAATAAGACATAATAATAATATTATAGTCGTTATTTTACGAATTTCACATACAACATAACATCAGCAAACGTACATTTGTTGTGTTGTTTTTTACGTCATTTGTCGTACAGATTTATTATTCTGAAAGCGTGAGAATATTACACGTAGTTAAATTTTTTAATTTTTAAACCATATCATTGTATTATTTAACTTGGTTTAACGAAATAAATTGCACGATATAGTACATAATATATCTAATGCCCAGTATCTACCTGTAGTACTCGAAGAGCCCGTACATATGTATATCGTTACATAATATTTTTTTTAAGTTCATAGCAGTTTCTCATAATATAGGTATTATAATATTATATGTTATGAAACGCAATCGCATTCCGTCTGTTGTTCGTTCGGTGTAACACCGTATTCAAATACCTATTAGTTATATTATATTTATATTGTTATTATTAAATGTATTACCTTATCAGCGAATATAAAGTATTATAATACTATATACGTGGATCTGAGTTTGGATAATAATAATTTATTAAATAATAATATTACTATTGATGAATAATGGTTTAGACCGTTTTCAAACTGTTTCGTTTAAATATCAATAAGAAATAATAACAAAATACACGACTTGCCTTATTAAGTCTCGCACGTAATAGGTTTACGTCTTATCGTTATACAATAAATAAAATATATACCTACATTACATTGACCTAACAGAACAGTAGGTACATGGATTTATTTTGTTTCGATTTAAGTAAAAATTACTTGCAAGTATAATATATACTATTATGTCAACCACGCTGCACGTTGAGGCCATATCCCAAGAACACGAACCGGTGGATATAACATCGGACTGGCAGACAGTTTGTTCTCCTACGTTTCCGTGACATTACACCCACGTCGTATATTATCTCGTTAGTCGTATTTCCGTAATAATACTTCTGTCCTTATTTCAGTTTGTATGTTCATAAATGATAAGTGTGTACCAATTTTTTATTTGATTCAGTCACTAAGAACTCAGTATTTTTTGTGTTATACATTATACCTTAGATGTTTCGTTTATATTTTAAATGGAGAAGAAAAATGGTTTTAATCAAGTGAAAGTTCATTAACTGTACACTGGTTGAAAAACATGTACCTAAGGTGTATCATTTGAACGGCGTTACAACTAAATAATTTACTAATAATATAACAAATAATAATAATTTCATTTCTCACTTAAAATCACCGTTTAAACCACCTTTCACAATTTGATGCGTATGCGATCTCCTTGCGATTCCGCTATTTCTATTAGAAATTTGAAATTCGTTAAAAATCTTAATTTAACAAGATGTATGCGATTTTTATTTTTAATTGTATTTTCATCACACATGTTATATATTTTGACAGTTATTAACTGCCAATATATAATATTATACACTATAATGTTTATGACTGTATCAGATGTAAACTGCGTTATGCGAGTGAAATTAAATATAATATATAAAAAAAAATCTTGGTATTAATATCTTGTCATAAAATATTAAAATGTCACTTATTCCACGGTTGACGTTGTTTAAATTTTAAACGCGCTAGTGGAATGTTAAAAAAATAATAAAATTATAAATACCTATATACTTATCGTGGTAAGAAGTATTGATTACTAATATATAATTCAATGATGTACGCACGCGATATTATTATAAGCTCAAGGGATTATAAGAATTTCTGATTATCTGTCCCAGAAATAATTTTTATATCATTCGCGTTGATCGATTTGGGTGAAATACGGTGGTTAAACACACACGTACAGGCAATTTTGATATTAATAATAATACTATTACCAAGTATACCTACTACAGTGGATTACCGTTTTATTATTATTTTCGTCTGATTGTGCATCAATAAAAACGAACAATAGTATACGAAAATCCACGAGAAACCTATATTTTATGCATATCTATATATAATATAATATATGATGTATATACCGCGTTCGTACATTATTCGAAATAATTATTATTCACTTCGTTGATTATTAATTAATAATATTATTATCATCATTACGATATCATTATTACGATAACGATTATGACCAGCGACACAGCGCGCGCCAGTACCTATTATACCTATAGTTATAAGTTATAATAACACATTAACACTATCCGTCTCGTTTCGTATCGTCGTCGTCGGCGGCGGCGCGGCGCGCGCGTTCCGCCTCGCCCGTTGGTGCGACGTTGTCTCGACCGACGTCGAGGGCCTCCGCAGTCGGCTCAGCCAGCAGTGTTCATCCGGCAGTCGATCCGTGCGTTTGGCGCGGTGTTAGCTCGATCTCCGCCGTCACGCATTTCGTCGCGATTTTAGAATCGGTTTTCATTAATATTTCGTCGTAACGTCTTATATTTCGCCGGAATGTCCGAATCGGATTGACGTGTGCGCGTTTACGTTTTATCTTTTGACCCGTTCGCGGACGAACAAACCATAATGCTGTCCGTCATGAACGATCTGCCGGACGTACAGCATCAACCGCCCGTGAGTCCGGCGCACAGCACCGGCACGATCACCCGGAGGTTCAGCAAGGGGTTTCAATCGTGTCTGAAGGGCGCCCGCGACGATTTCGACGATCTAGACGTCGATCGAGGTAAGACAAGCGGGATGGCCGTGGTTTTCTTATACACGTGTACATCGGTCGATCGGCATCCTTTGATCCTATTCGGAGGTGTTTTTATCATCAGCCAAACCTTTTTGTCGAGTCGTTTACTCCGAAAAAAAAAAACGCCTGACGCTCATCAGATCTTCGAAACGGAAAGTTATTCGTTCGCGATCAATTAAATCTTCCACAGTCCCGAGTGAAAGTTTTCTTCAGTTCCCATATTTTTATTAAAAAAATTCGAATTGAATCACCGCCGGTAATAGCTGGGTAGCCGCAGTCGCATTGTGTTACTAACGAATTTTTCAATTAGCGGATGTTGCTACTAAATGCATTTGAATCTTAAGGTTACTGGGTTTTATAATATGCTTGGCTGGGTGATTAATGGTTATATTATTACGACTCTCGACGGTGATTTAGACAGATTTTTAAGGTTACTCGTCTCAATCAGAGCGCGTAGGTAAGCCGACGCGAAACAAACAACCGAGAGAGGATATGGTCGATGGAGAAAGGAGAAGAACAGTATTAAGTATTAGGTGTAATATCTAATATTATAATATAATATTTTTATAACTTATTTATGTTTGTTTATTGAATTATTATAATAAATATTTGCATGTGTTGTAGACTGTAGTGGTGGGGGACGGTAATATTAATATAATACTTGTATTATTATTAATGTGCTGGATAAGAGGGTTTTTGGACCGGATAACCGGAAGTTTTTAATACGATAAACTGACGACGGTGGCAGACCGGAAACGGTTAGGCTTGAGCTCGTTGTCAAACTGGTCGTTTGTAAAGTTGATTTTTTATATATTTGCTTCGCTAGTCCGCGCGATTCTGCCATGTGGCTAAACGCCGTTTTGTTTAATATAAATCCAAGTAAGAGAATATAATAGTTCGTCTACCACAGGTCCACACGTGTGGATCGTGTATGTGAGTTATAACTTTACTGTTTTTTTAATCGCAGAGTCACCAGCACGATTCACGACATGTGGTCGCCAAGGGATTCAACTATTAATTTAACAGAATTGCCAAAAACTTAAACTTGCTTGCAAACATAGTGATACCGTTTCGATTTACTTTTATTGTGATTTTTTTAATAAGTATTATAATTTATAATATAAAGTTAATAAATCACATAAAAATTAACACGTGTAGGTAATGGAAAATAAAAAATAATAAACTATCTGTTATAACATTAATTCGACGGTTATAAATTCTGATAGTTATTGACCGGACTGCCAATAATTATTATTTAGCCGTTACCCGTTCCTATTGTTATTAATTGATTGGTTTTTAAATGATTGTGGTTCAGAGGTATAGAATACAAAAAATGTATACAATACACAATTTTATGCTGCATAGTATTTATAGTCATTTAGATGTTTTAAATATTTAAATAAATTAGTAAGTTGTGTGATGTAACTTATAACTTATAATAATATGTATAATGTAATTATCAATATAACATTATGTACCTATGTAGAAAAACATAGGTTTTACAATTTTACTCATTAGAAAATTCCTTAACTTTTCCAACAAGGTTAAATAACCGCTAATTGAAAACTATCATTAACCGTCATACATTATGATACATAACATGCAGTATGTATTTTAAAAATATAACCGAAACACATTCTGTAATATCCTAAACAAACTTTGTACTTTGTATTAAAATAAATAGAAGTGTTAGGTATTATGTGTAACCGTATTAAGAAAAAAAATTATTTTCTCATGAATGTAATCAGAACTTTTTCAAAAACTTACACAGCCCAAACTTTTTAAATTACGTTGTTATCTTGTCTCTTTCGTATAATATACATAAATGATAAATCCAAATCTGAAAACTCGAAATGAACGAGATTAATAAATGTAGGGACCACACAATTACATATATCGCATAATATATTCATGAGTTTTCGTGTTTTCATTTGTCGGGACTTGTAGAAACACGAGCTATAAATATCTGCTGATATCCGAATAAAATAAAAATGAACGCCCGTGAATTAATGTAAATTTAACTGTGCCCTTGTTATTTTCTTTTTTCACTATCACCATGTGGGTCAAACGCATTTCGGCACCCATTTCCGTTTACCCGTTTACCCGCTATCATAATATATGTGTATTGCCGTATGGTAATAAAATAATTGGCGCGTTCCACGATCGGTGCAAAAAAATTTGATCAAAGCTACCGGCTCGGCGACACAAGTAATATTCGATTTTAAACATTATCGCGCGGACCGGTCCATTGTTGTGGATAGATTTTGCTCGTCAATACGCGTACTTTCCACGCGACTTTCTCCTATTCAACCAGTTCGACGGTCGTGTGCGTTTTTTTTATATGTATCGCGTGTATTACAATATTATACGTATTCACTGGATTTTTTAATGCAACCGTGTACCAGTCACTAAAAGTCAATAATATTTTGCATATATAGATAATTAAAAGTCACGGTTTCTCATTTACACCGATCCATCGATGATTATAATGATTTCTTTTTTCACTGTGTATTGTGTATATTGATGCTTGGTGTGTTCCATACCATTTTTAACGCATTAAATATAAGTTTTATACCTGTCGTAATTTTAATACTTTAAAACTTTACTAAAACAACATTGTTATAATATTGCAATTGTGATTTACCAGCATAGGTCGATATTCATCATGATTGACATGATTCATGTTACATCTATGGAGGACATACGCCATACGCCAGGTACATAATAATTAATATGCATACGATGTGTGATTAGTTCGTAATTATTGAATATAATATAGACGATATATTTATTCTACCTAATACATTCAATTGGTCTTAGAAATATTAACAACTCAATATTTGAATGCAATTGATGTAGGTACCTGGTCCATACAAAGTAATTAGGTTAAACATTTACGGTCGGTATACACATAGAGTAATCAACCAGACTTTGGCTTCATCCCTATATTATGTAGTAATCATAATAATTAATAATAGTATGTATTTATATCGGTATAAGTACCGCATACGGTATACGTACTACGTATTATTTATTTATTTGTTTATTATAAGATTATGCAAATGCACCATAATAACAATTACAATTAACGTTCTATTGGCTACTACAATCGATCTTTTTACCGAATTATAGAAAATAATGGAAGATTACTTGCGATTAAACATTTAAAACACAAAACTGTTAGCCTAACCTCGAAATGTGGAGTGGTTAAGACGTTGAGTACCCTCGGTCATCCCTTTTCTAAATAATCTTTCCAATCATCGTGTGTGTGTCATTTAGAAATTTATTTTCGTATAGGTATTAAATTCATCGTGAATGGATTTCAAAGGACTTCGAATAATAAGAGTGTTAGATTATTTTTAAAATTATCACAGTTTTTATGCGTTGATTACAAGGACAATATTTGTTTTTTTTAATGATAGCAATGATAATCGTGCCCGTGCGTTAGGCGATACGTCTACCTATTGTTTGTTTTTCGAACCCGCCGACGGCAATTAACAGACGACTCTATAAAAATATACATTATAATTACATTATTATATAATATAGGTTACCCATATAGCAGGCAATTCGGCCGGGTGTTAACTGTTAAGCCAATGCTATAATTACCACGATATGTTTATATTTTATACATTTTTTAATATATAATAATATACAAATATACAATATACATTATGCATCCACAATATATACATATTTACATTTATATTCTGATATTGATATATTAAACATTTAAGTTCACTCAGCGTTTGTACAGATGTATTATACAGTATGTTATTTATGGGAAAATTCCCTTAGTGCTTGCACTTACAAATGGCAATTATGTAGAGTAGTTCGTGTAAAACATTTTTATTTAATTTAGTTTTTTGCACTAAATACATTATTTCTGTACTTCAATGAAAATTTAAAAAAATGTTTTTTTACCATGATAGTACTGCAGTATTGACAGCATTTTAAATTAAATTACATAATGTATCTTATAAAAACAATATCATGCTACGAACAGGTATGTGACTTTAAAATAACCCCTGCGAGCACGATGCTTATAATATAATAATAATGGTACCTATAACAATAACGAAAATAACAAACACTCAACACGCGACAATAATATAATAGCCTAGGAATTGTTGATGATTCTGCGTGATAAGATGACAAGTAGATGTTAGTTAGTAGTTACCACTGTTACCAGTCTTCAACTGTTGCCAAATTGGTTTCTATTTTAAATTATTTGAATTAGATCTATTGCCTCAATGGATTTACAATGGATGTTTTTAAAAAAATCATAAATGTTCTCGGTTATGGGTATTTGTCAAAGTTTCGAATAGTTATTGAGGTACTTTTCAAGTACCTACTGTACGCCATGTACAACGTATAAGGAAGGGAGCTGCACATTTCCTAACAGAATCTCTTAATATATTTGTTTTGAATGAATCGGCGTGTCTGTCGCTTTCAAACTGTATAATATAGTATATTATACAATATACACGGTTCGGGCTTAAATCCGAAAATCTAAAAAGGGGACGAAGCAAAGGAAAACTCGATTATATGCCTAATTGCTATGCTTTTACTATTGTCGTGCCTGTACAACCATTGTATGTTGTATAATTGCTAAAAAAATCTCAAGGTTCGGTTCATTAGCCGTCGTTGGGGGAGTTGGGTCGACGTTAGCGGATGGACGGACAACAGACGCGTACAATGTTAATTAGCTGACCGAGGACGACCGCGTACGTGACAGACGCCGATCGCGAGCAAGGGGCACTTTTTTAGGAGAATGTATGTACATACTATGTGCGTGTGTTTAATAATTATTGTCAGTGTGTTACCGTACCTATAATAATAGTGATAATCATATGATATTATATCAAATTGTTCTCGAGAGTTTTGACATTTTCAACGTGTTTCCAAATGTTTTCATTTCTGACGGACTAATATAGTAATATATAATATGAATTGTGTATTTTTGTATTTGTGTACTAGTCACAACTTACAACATACGTCACGCGTACTGCGAGTCAGCAAACAATTTACCATCGAAACATGTTGTAGCTGATATTTTAATATTTTTAAAAATAGGGAAGTACCTACTCCTGGTCATATGACATAGATTTCCTATTCCCCTACCACCATAATACGAAAGGACAAGAGTACCAGCCGTATATATAAATATATTGTTATAACTTATAACGTATCACCATAATAATGTAGATGTGTGTTAAGTATTAGACATTAAAATGCAAAAATTGTTCGACTGCAGTGATAAAAAAATATATGCATACCTAGGTATATTGATATATATATATTCATCAAACAAACAATGAACTTTTACTCTGTCACCGCAAATAATAATAATAATAATAACATTATCTATCATACTAAAATCGTCAATCGCTGCTGCCATCCGTATATAGATAAACGGTCTGTTGGTTTTGCTAATCGTCGAGGCAGTGTTATTGTCAAGTAGGATATTGTATTTATATAGGTTTGACGCGATTGCATATTTTAATTATTTTTGAACAATATAGGTACTAATTAAATGTACAAAAATATTATATATTTTATTTTTTTATATTATCTTATAGTCAATGATTGTA
>WHPZ01542846.1:0-11310 GCA_016617965.1 Macrosiphum rosae | reverse complement strand
CTGTTTTCATTAGTGGGTATCCGACGAAATGTGGTTTGGTCTTCATCTATTTTTAGTAAAACAATATGTTTTTTTCGGCAGGAAACGGTTACCGTCGACGACAATCGTACCAACATTAAAGCTATAGTGGTATAATACATACAATGTTATAATAATTGATCTCGGACTTTTGAAACTTATTTTATTCACATAATTTTATTTGTTTTTTTTTTTTTTTAATAAAGATAATTTTCGTCATCGTTTCCGTCCATTGACCATCGGGAAATACATTTTATTTATATATATATTATAAAACAATAAATTTAAAAAAAGTACATAATACAAGTTTGAAATATACTATATAGATTAATATTGATATCATAATTGTATTAGTTTGTCCAATTAAAATGTTATTTATCAATAAAAATAGACTTGAAATATTCTACACAAAACATTTTCCAAATATTTCTATAGTATTTTCATATATATTCCTACAATATTGTACACGAAAAATCTTATCAATAATCTAATAATATTTCTGATGATATATTTCTTGAGTTACTATTAAAATATTTAAAAAATGCTGTTTGGGTCACAATTTAATTATAAGACAAATTAATTAGTATACTATTTACTTGGATAATTAGGTTCTTAAAATATTATGTCGGAAATGTATTATTATTTATACGATTTTTACGATTTTTTTCAAAAAGTGGCGTTGTTTAAAAGTAGGTAGGTACTTAAAAAACTATATATGAAAAAAAAAATTAATTATATAATTTATCACAAATTACCTAATTGACTGAGAAAATGTATTTAATATAAAGAGTGCATATTTTCTACTGAAACCTTACATTATAGACACACATTTAAAAACTATAAAATATAGAATTCTACTTAAATGCAAATCGTTTGTGCCAGAATATTTATTATTTTTTTTTGTTGAATTGTACACTAATTGGTTAAGTCAATAAGTATAATATTAAAGTTTCCGAAAAATTAATTAAGCCACACATTGACCAACATAGTATATAGTCAATAAACGCATATAACAATTTTACGTTAAGATTTTAAAATACCAACAAAATTAACATACCTAAACATAAACTATAATACTCGGTGAACTAATGAACTTCGTACTTGTATTATATTATAAGATTTGACGGTAAAGAAAGTTGCACAAAAATGTACAGTACAACCTCCCCTATAACGGATACCTCCCAATAGCAGACGTTTTCTTGGAAACCGACTAGAAACTTTCTACAATCTGAACTCTCTGAATAGCGGGCACCTCCGAATAATGGACAACATTTCAGGGGCCGAGGCTGTCTGGAGGTTTCACATTTATGAATTCTACAATAATTATATAGAATTTTATCATAAGGTAAATTATAAATACCATTATAATGTACAGAGAGTGCGTATACCCATTATATAATATTCGCAGTCTTACTCCGTTGTGTTTAAAGTTTCGGTTCCTTTTTTACTCGGAACATTCGTCGGTATTATAAATTGACGTCTGCCACAGACAATCGTTCACCATTTTCCGCATTAGATCCATAACACCGTCGTGGTGTATATTCTACTGTTCTAGTATATTATCAAGTATAATAGCAGCGGTATAATATCATATTTTGTTCTTTACCCATACTTACCGACACGATACTATTCAATGAAATTCAACATATTATTACTTAAAGTATTATACATAATATACTGCGGTGACGAGAGACTTTCCCGGAGTGGCGAGGCGGGAGGCGACGACATAATAGTTGAGTTTTACTCAAAGATTTTCGTCACTAAAACCCAAGTCCGGGCGTGCATCAGTGGTTCCGAGTAAACGGAAAAAAAATTCTATTCTGTTATATTATGAATTCTTTAATGGAGTTTTCTTATTGCCGTTTTTTTTTCCTTATTATTATTATTTTTTTTATTATTTTTATCGTCCGTACAACTAAAAAAGTATAAACGAACGTATATGCGAACGTATTACGAGTATTTGTATAGAAATATAATATATTATATGTACGGGCGCGCTAGTGCGAATGTATATTTTTTTTAGCTTCGTGCCCCGAGACAATTTCATCAGTTTCTTTCCAGTGTCATATATAATGTACAACCGTCTTGATGGCGAACACCTAAACTTGTCGCGACGATTTGCAATCCCTGATTGCGCGTGTATTATATCCTTCAGGCCAACGTTATTATTTATTATTGTGACGAATGTCACTTGTGTTGCACTGTGCATTTGCATGCGAGTATGAAATCATATTTCGACCTACTTCAGCCGAGTAGAAATAATATAGACAAAACAATTCACTATTACAAAGATATTATACTGGTTACGGGACTAGGCGCGATAACGAGACCCTGCAGCAGTATAGTGTCTCAATACTTTTGACCGATAAGAAAAATGTATTACTATTGTAGCTCTATAATTGAAGCAGTGTAAAATGAATTGACTCGTCTAATACCTACCGGTTACCTGTAATGAGCGATAGTTTTTTTTTACTTAACAACAGTTTATCGAAGACACTTTGGGAACATAGACACGTCATGATATAATAGACACCATGAATGATAGGTGCTATACATATATTCATTGAAGACAAAGTGTGTGTGCGAGAGAAACGTACAATGTAAGGCTACTATTAATATGCCGATGCTGAGTTATAATCTCCTTGATAAATCCTCAGATTTATATGGACATGGTAACTTCACATATTTTATATCATTTTTTGTCTATTCTGTTAAATAAAATTTGTAACGCAATTATGCTTATGGAAACTAATTTCCATGAAAATTAAAAGTATTTAACATAAATCCGATTATTATTATTTTTTATTCATTTAGATGTTTAATAATTATATTAGTGTGGAATAGTTAAATGGAGAGTTGTTTTAATATTATATTATACTGCAAGTTAACTCAATTTATAAACATTAAAGTATTATATTATTATTATAGTTATTATCTATTTAGATAATTAATAATTATGTAATAATCATGTTTATAATAATAATTATACATATCGAAACGATTGAAGATTGTATACTATGGTTAAAACTTAGAACTAAAGCTGAACGATGCCCCTCATTAAATAAAATCTGTTAATAAGTAAAATGAATAAAGACAGTAAATAAAATAAATAGAAATGAGTATAAAGAAAATCAAAACAAATTAATTGACTGTTTGTATCACGAACTTGAATCTAAAATGATATCAGTTCATGCAAGTCCTCGCTGCGAGATTGTTCATTTTCAGAAAATCCCAGATACCTACTACTAAAAACTACGAAAGAACTTTCACTCCATAGTCCATATACGCATGCTTGCACACACACACGGGTTTTTTTGAATAAAATGTTTAATATGTAAAAAAAAACATTTTTATCTGATCTAAAACATATGTTGTTCAATGAATCTGATTTTAATAATCTTTGAAATAAACCTAAAACGTACTTCGCAAATTCATTCACGGACGGAAAATGTATTAACATTAATTTGAATGTAATTTACATGTAACCTAACCTAAATACATGGACACGTTTTCCAAATATTATGCTTGGAGTGATTTTATCAATTTATAATTTTAAGTATAATATTATAATAATAATAAATGTAACTACCTATTATAATATGATAGAATATTAATTTTTTTTTTATATACATTAGTATTATATAAGAACAGAAACATGTTTAGAAAACTCAGTTTTATAATACGAATTGTTGTAATTGGGATGAAAAACATTGGTGTAAGATTATTGCAGTGTACTGTTTTTAATCAATTCGTGGATACTATCGCTATTTATTATATTTACGAATTATTAACTGAGGACTAACGGGTGATATTGATATTATATTATAGGAATTTGTTGTAATATCAACAATTTTAACTAGGTACCTATACAACATTTACCTATTTACTTATTGCTTTTTTTTTCCGTGTACGTAACTGAATATAGTTTATTATACACTTAACGTGCTCTGTTGCCACCAAAGTATTACACTTGTATTATATAGATACCTGGCTCGTAAGTTTTACCGACGTAATATGTTTACCCCACAAACTTTCTTCGGCTATTATTATTAAAGTATTTCGTTTTGTTTGTGTAACCGCGTATATGGTATATTATCGCGGTATGATGGACAAACTAAATCGTCCATATCATTTCCGTGACTCGTAATAATGTAAATATGAAGTTATGATATGTTATATTCAAGGGAGCAGTAGCGTGCTCAAAGGTGAGGGGAGGTCAATAGGTCCCTTCTATGGACACACGAAAAATACATATTACATATGTGTACATGCATGTACAGTGAAACCTCGATCACTCGAATCGGTAGGGGGCGAAAAAAAATACGAGTTTTCAAAAATTCGACTTATAGACGTTCGAGTTATCGAGGTTTCACTGTAACTATAATTATTGCATTTGTCAATTTTAGATCAGGCGATTTGCTATTTTAACCCCTTCACACCATTGAAAATTTCTAGACTCGCCTCTGCGCGGCAGTTATGTCGTACCTACACATTATGTAAATCCAACGTAAAATATAACCTACCAAGAAACTAGGACTGAACAATCCCAGTAACAATATTATAATATTTTTAATGCACAGTCCGTCGACTTTGAGAAGACGGTTTATTCGTTTTGCGTCATAAATAGAGGAGAGACGAACTTATATTACGTGTATGTCAAGTCGAAGGGCTTAAATTGCATTTCCTTCTTTTAGACGCGAAAAAAGTGTAAGCCACGACGCCGACCATGCATCTAGGTAGGTACACCACATATAATATTATTAGAGGTAAATATAGAGCGATCAACCCTTTTTTCTTCAATGTCACAATTATTCGAAATTAGATTTTTGGAATTTGTAAATATACTTATAGACCATATTTTCAGATTGTTAAAAGGAAAATCTTGATTACAAGTTACAACCTACTTACGGAATGTCCCATGGGTATACGAATTATTGTTATTCAAAAATAAAAACCCTATTTTCTATACTGTATCAAATTATTCAACAGATAATTTTTCTGTAAATTTTAACGTAACTATCTATATTAAATATCGAACGAATAGTTTTTGAGTATTCAAAATGTTGTGTAAAGAGTATAATTATAGATCCATGACTAGTAGATCCATGACTACAGCCAGTGGCTGCGTCAACTATTTTCATGAATATTACAGCAACATGTCCATTTAATTTATACCCATCCACCCCAAATTTTGAATATATTTAAACTCACCTCTAGGCACAACAATAATTTTATATTTTGAAATGGGCTATAGGTCAACCCACCAGACCACCCACCCCAATTTATAGATAGGACACTTGACCCAAAAATTCTGCATCACGCCGCAACTGATGGTGGCTTTATGTGATGATTTAAAAACTTTAGTTATTCGTATATTAATCAATCAACATTATATATAATTTGTAAAAAATGGCATAAACGTCATAAATACTTGATCCAATATTACATCTATTTTATATTTTTGTAAAACAATTTTTAAGGACAGTTATTATTTTCTTTAGTACCTATATAACCATTTTAATAAATGAGAAATTACTCGTTTTGAATAAATTACATAAAAAATTCTCTGGTGAATCACTTTGTACATATTATAATATATATTATATACGCAATAATTTACCGATGGTTTTGGGGAAACAATCGTGTTAATCTCTGGAACGTTCGTAGACAAACGTGTTTGATTTCAAACACTATAATTTCAACAGACGCTATAAGTGCAGTCCCTGCAGTGGGAAATTTATATTTTTATAATAATTGATAAATAAACTTTATTGTTTGCTTGCGAAAAACGTTACACAGCCAAGCGTAGTTAGAATTTTCTTTAAAGAGCGTATTATTATTATAATACTTTTGATAATAAGAGTACGTTATATACACCCATTTTTAGTTGTAAAAACATATCAACGGAGAAAAGTGATTACTATATTTTAGAGATTTCAGAAGAAAAATGCAAGTGCTTATCAAAATACTAGATTATAAATAACTCGAATTTAGCGATCTACAATTTTACAGTAGCTTTTAGTATTTTGTTGGTTTACCAAACCTCAAAGTAAGAAAATTTAAGTCTTTGTGGTGTGGTAATTTAAAAATGTGAGGTTGCCGCAGTGTATATATATGGACTTAATTTATGTAAATATTTTTAAACTCAAATTTTTAGTTTTCATTAAGAACACTGAAATAGTCGTGTTAGCCTTAAAGCTTATGCTGGAGGAGAGCTGTGAAGTACCTTACAATGTTATTATTACAACAGCCTGGCTAGGGGGCGGGTGGGTAGAACAAACATGGTGAGAAACCCTGAAATATTGCTGGTGCATACATAAAGGTATAACCTATATATATACCTACACACGAGTCTTTGACAACAAATAAACCAGCTCTATAGCCAATCGATGTTGTCCTGAAATATTACGAAAACAACAATTGTTATAACTTACACACCGGGATAACAGAAACCTACGATTTGTAAAAACGATAATACCAAATAATGCTAGTTTATAAAAAATGGTCATATCATAATATATTATGTATGTGTGAGTGAATAAATAATGAGCATTGTACTGGCCGATATGACATTTATAATGTATATTATGAAGAACCTTTTAAAGTAATCACTTTACGCTCTTCATTATACTCTCCATCAGGTCCAGTGACGGCGTTGTATTGTGTAAAATAAAAAAAATTAAATACCTACATGAAAAGGAACTCTTTCCTCACCTACTTTATTGCCATATACTCATACAATTATATATATAACGGCAGAGCCTCAGAACAAAACAATTAAGATATTATGACAACCATTAGGTAACAGCCCTGTATCGTCCAACGACCCCGACATATACATCCTGTCGGCGTTGAAGTCGGACTGATTATATTCGACTTGCGGGAGCGCCATTTGTATTCGGCACGTCTCCTACGCTGACCGAAAGGAAAAAAATTCCATTTACTACCCCCGTCGGGGCGAACGCCGAATACCTAGGGGAGGTGGATTCACTTAAAATGTAGGGGATAAGTATAATATATAGAAGGGTAGATCATCTCGACTCGTCGAGTGGATGACATCCACAGCGACTTTTGCAGTTTTGAAACAAATAAATAATATTATACTTATATTGTTTTTTCTACCACATATTATTATTATATAATAAGAAAAAAGTGGGTAAAATATCATCGCTTATTATTGATAAATCATGTTAATCGGTTACCTGGGATTTCGAGGGTTATGATAATATGTTCATAATTTATAATGCATCATAATATTATAATGTACCGTCCTACACGATGTCGCAAATTTATCAAGGCATAGGGTGAAATGATAATCATTCATCGAACTATAAACGAAACACATCATCGTGTCTGCGATTCTATGGATACGTAAAGGTATTATGTCATAATAGAACGACTTACAAAATGTCTCAGGCGTAGCAAAGGGTTTCAGGGGGGGGGGGATTTCTCTCCCCCAAAGTCCATAGCTAACTAATATGTTGATGTTAAACGAAATTTTAAATTTTGTTACAAACATAAAACTACCATGGGTTACCACACCCCCTCGCTCCTGATGGAATTTCTGGCTACTCCCTTGTGCATATTAAAATATTATATTACTACTTTATAAGTAGCAATCGACTACCAGAGTCGTACAGCCTATAGGGACTGGAACTAACCTAAAAGAACCGGTTCTGGAACTGAAACCTTTAAAAACTAAGAACCGGAACAGAAACCTTTATTTTAATAAATAAAGTACCGGAACCGAACCGGAATTTTTAAACTAAATAGGTTCTTTTAGGTTCAAAAATGAAATAATTTTATTTATCATAATTTAATGGTATTATTATTTTGTGTATAAATAACTATATAAAATTATGTATGATCATATGAAATTTCTAATATTTCTCATACTATTAATTAAACTCGCATTCCGGATAGGTATTTAAATTTATTATACTTTTCGGTACCTAAATTATCTGGAACCAGTACCGAAATTATTTGGAACCGATACCTTTATTTTTTTTTATAAAAAAACCAGAACCGAACCGGAACAGTTATTTTATTTTGTGAGAACCAGTACCGGAACCGATATCGATAAATTCAAAAGGTTCCAGTTAGTCCTGCTATAGTCACATCGTTTTGCACCAAGGATATAAATTTGTTAGCGCAAAAAATTCAGGACGACAATATTATTATAATAACGCGAGTCAAACAAAAGCCCGCTAAATTCGAACCGTTCTCGTTGAACACCGTAATAATATTATTATATTACGAAATCGTTCGTTTTGATCTAGTGAAAACTTACATTAACACTAAATTAAACTAGCACGTAATTAATCGACCGAGTTTACGGTTAGTTTTAATGACGCCCATTTTCGGTCCTCTGTGTATTTGCAGTGGTAAAATCCGTTAATGTTCTTTCTGTACATAAATATATTATTATATATAGGTACACCTGCCCGATGCACTTTCGCGGAAATTCCTCGAGATTTACGGGGCACTGCAATCAAATCTTATAAATTTAACTTTGCACGCATATTGTAGTTGTGCGTGCGTTTAGTGTCGTGTTCAACGCGAAATAATAATAATCATTGTAATAATACATATCTAATATTATACAGAATACAAACTACTTATGAAACTTTATGGGTTAACCGTTCCAAATATTATTAAATTGTGTTGGGGGTAAAAAAAAAAACTAAAATTTCGTCGAGCTATTAAATTTCACTAAATTATAATATTATTTCCTATTTGCTATCGGGACTACATGACATCCCGGACAGCATTCTGTAGTGATAATATTATAATAACGTTAAATAGGTACTCACGAATAATATTATTATAATGTTATGATAATATGTTTAGTCAAATATTTTCTGTCTGGAATATTTATTCTTTCGTGTTAATTTGTTTGTTTTCCCATATCCCTACAATATTAAATGAAATTATTTTGGATAAATATAGCTGGTTTATAGAAAATGTTAACTCTTACATAAAATTACCTGATCGAAACTATCGCCCGATTAAAAATCTATTTGCATTAAATATTAAATGGTATTTTTATATTATAATTTTACGTTTTTATATTCCAATAGTGTCACCGATGAATAATATTGTGTGTAGATATATAATAATCGAGTTCCGTGAACTATTAATTTTCCCACTGAATGATAAAAAGCCTATTTACGGTCTTTAATACCGATTGTAAAACAATATCGACTGCTCAGAAATTGATATTATCAAATACGCATAATATTATTATACTACCGAAGCTTTTCCAAAATACGCCAAATGTGTTCAACTGCGCTTTATAGAATGTTTAATAATATTACGAGGATAACATCACTGTAGTAGTAGCTCGTAAAACGGTATACCGATAAATATTTTATAACGGCGGCTATAAATTTTCAGGATTTTTTTATTAAATAAAAAATAATATTATACGAAATCGTGTTTTATACGTAACGAAATGCTTTAAAACAGTAAACGCCGATTGGTAATCGAATACGCATGCAGATGATGCGCTCGTAGAAGCGTTTCGAGTTCGACTGCGATACGATTAAACCGCGAGGTTTTTGGACGACCGATTAGATTTTATTTGTCTAGACGATAAAAATATAGTATATTAATTGTAACTCCACGATCAACTTAATAACAACAAAATAACTTAATAGACAGACAAACGGGTCAGTAACAATAATATTAAATCACAGTTTTTTTCCGTTTGAATAAAATAAAATGCACAGTTATAATATTACACCGTTCGAGCTGTTCGATGAGCATCGCATTTAGTTTTTAGACATTATTATACCTACAACACTCATTAACACTTCTCTCTGAGATTTACGAGTTCAAAATATAATACTATGAGCACAAGGATGGTATTAATCCGGAAAGATATATTATAATTGTCTATATTATTTCAATACAAATATGTTTAATACTCAAAATGATATAGATATCAAATAGGTAACGGATAATGCATTATATCGAAACATTTTTTAAGTATAGACAATTTGATAAAAAAAAAAATGACATTCTTCGGTAACGTTATGAAAATATACGACGTATAAAATAAAAATTTATTTTTCTTGGTCAATATGGATTTTGTTTTTGGTACAATATAATAATTTATAGTTTTTTTCGGACATTCCGACGATCGTTAGATATAATGCATAATTTTATTCTGGTTGTTTTTCTTTATTTGCGACCAATAACAAAAATAATCTGACCTTTATTCCCAAAGACCAATTATTTTTAGATTGTTATTGTCAATAGCTTTTGTGGCATTGTCGATGAATAAAAATGCCATTAAAAAAAAATGTTACTTGTAGATAGGTAGTGTTTTTGTTTCTTATCTTTTAAATACGTATCAATGGAATGATATGAACAACAGAAATAGCCTTGAAGACGGTTGTATTTAAATTGTATTATATTATTTTTATACTTTTTTAGTGCATTAAAATGCACAGCTTTGCAGGTTATTAATGATAAAAAAAAATCCAACCCTCATTAAAACAAATATAATTGTCTACAGTATTTTTAGTTTTAGAAAAAAATAAATGTTTTGTTACTATTCCAAATTGAAAAGAGTATAACTACCCTGGTCATTATTTATGAATTATAAGCGTTTTAAGTGGTTCGATATAGTATACAGTCGACAATAAATGGTCATAACGCGTAAAAGTAATTGTAAATCGGAATAATAATATTATGAAACTGAAATAATTATTATTTACATATTAATATTTTAAATACATCAAAACTCGCCGCATAATAACATTTTTTCTTTTTAAGTTTTGAGTTAAGTTTGTGTTTAGTCGCGAGTTACTCAAACTGTATACGAAAACAAATTTGACAGATTGAAAGCAAAAAAACAATACAACGATAGTTTTGTGGTTAAAAAAAATTCCACATCTATACAATTTTGTAATCTGCCTACGCCCATTATATGATCGCCGACGTGCACTCGGAAAAGTCAAAAGTGTTATCAATGGCTGTAGTAGAGCGCGTAAACCGTGCTAGGTATATTGTAGTACAGCCCTCTCTCAGTATTGTTTCGATGAATCCGTAGTTTTCGCCTACGATGAAACAATAAAACGTTTCGCTAGGGGAAAAAAAAATTTAATCTCGCGCCGGACTCTTCCGCATATTATAATATAACGGCAGTCGGATCCGTCGTACAATACCCCGGGTACGCGCATTATAATATATATATGGAAAAAAATTCTTTTATAATACACACACGCGCGCTTATAATATACGAAAGAGAATAGCGTTCGAGGAGCCGATTATAAAACTCAGCCC
>WHPZ01542838.1:0-10238 GCA_016617965.1 Macrosiphum rosae | reverse complement strand
ATATATATATATATATTGAAACGGGGCAAAAGTTTGAGTTCACCCTCGCGATACACATCGTCATTGTGAATTTAGACACAACCGCACCGATGATTGGTGTCATTCGTTTGAAAAGCAATCGCCTACACAATCACACGCATAATATACAACAATACAAGACAAACTAATTTATCGGCACTTGGCCTGTTGTTATACCTACCTTTTATTCGTTTTAATATTTTATTGTTTTTTTTTTTTTTCAAAAATCGCTCTCTCGTTCATTATTACATGACTATACCTATTGTGTTTACTCGTTATTTTATTATTTCTTAGAATATTTTAATAACATGCTAGCCTGCTTCTAGTTTGGAGGTTTTCGTTTTGTACAAACAACTGCTATTACTGCTCATTATAAAAAAAAAAAAAACCCCAAACGGAAAACCGCCGTCTCCGAGTCGACCCACCCCGCGGTAATGCGTCCTGCAAAATTGCCAGGGTCGATTGAAATACGGTTTTCCGTGTTTCTTGTTTTTATATTTTACATATCATTATTACGTTACGATTTCCATTAGTCACATTATATTATATTAATCGAATTTTAATGGCACACGATAATACTACCTATGCGGCGGAACGTCTAATCCTAATTTGTTTTCACGATTGGTTATCATATCGTAATAAACATCGAAGCTCTATTATAGTCACATAATGCTTCGTAATTTGTATTTTTTGCGATTTATAAAACACACATATATATATATCACAATATTTAGTAATTCGCCACACTAGCTACTACTAATTTAACCCTCTCCGCGAGGGTGTTGTTTAAATAAATAAATAAAAACGAATGCGTATAGGTATGATATGCTACGACGAGTAAAATAATTCAAGCTGTTAATTATATAATAATACCGTGATACAAAATTAATTGCATATCGCAGATTACGTTCATAATATATGCGTTTTAATTAGACAATTAAAATCCAGCCGTTGCAAAATCGTTATAAATATTATTACGAATATAAGCAGAGTGCAAACCCGCGTGTTGTAACTCGTCACTGCGTTGGAATGCCCGTAGCAGAGTAATAATATTAAAATTATTATTTTCCGGGGAATTGAAAATTCCTACTTTTCTCGACGCATAATAATATATTAAATATTTTAAACGATTCAATATGTCTTATTATTTTTACCATCGACTCCGTAGCGCCGGGTGGCTACGAGTTCGCTATTGTATCTATATGGTAAAAAATAGCTTGGAATAATATCTTTGGAAAAATTAATACTATTAATTGCTATACAGTCGACGAGCGAACAATTTATAATATTCTATCGTATTTAATCATTGCAGAACTCCTGCCATGGTATACTATTCAGTTATAATATTATATAATGTTCAATGGTGTCTATCGAAACATGCATTATTTGTATTTATGATTGGTGACACTATGTCTTTATTCGAGAGAAGGACAGTCGAATAGATGTGATATTCGACTTAAAAACTATCCATTTACCTAACTGTAGGTATAATAGATGATATATAGGTCACCCATGCGTTTGTCAGATGTACGACATAAGCAAATTTCAATTCACCTGCAGTTTCAATGGTGTGATGTTATTTTTGATATTATAGAGTGATCGACATATTATTATCAAACTTTTAAGTAAGAACGTTATCTGTGCTTAATCGTTGGCTTTTGTTCTATACTTTCATTATAAAGCATTTTTAAGTTGCGGTATTTCATTATTTCACATAATATCTATCCATATCTATCTTGAAAAAAATATCTCAAATATCTAAATTATCTTTTCTAAAAATATCGCTGACTCTTAATCACAGATAATGATGTTCTCAGGTACCTACTCCTCTAAAGTTTGATAATAGATCAATTCACTACAATATCAAAACTTACAGTGCACTATTGAAAGTAGTGAACGAAAATGTACCATATGTCGCACGTGTGTATAAGAAGGAGACAACTGCAAATGAACGGATAGCGTCCTCTTAAATCATTACAATAATACTTTATATTGTTCATCGGTAGTTAATTTCAGATTCAGTAAACCGTTTGGTTTATAACGTCTTTAAACTTTAAAGTCTGATACTTAAGCGATGGCCAAGTTACAAATATTGTTGTACATTATTTTAAAATATTTTATCGTACAATTGCACAATGTGTGTATGGGTTCAATACAATCGACTTTTCAGTACATAGAAACGGTAGAAATATATAGAATCAAATCGTTGAATAAGTCCTACACATTCTGTATTATTCATGATCATATTATTATGTTTAAGTCGCGCACAATGTTATAATTGGGGGAGTAATAAATATAAGACTAATACTACTAATAAATTATAATTTACATAAATATTATATGAATAAGTACGGGATACGATTATAATATTTTGACAAACGATTTATATAAACAATTCACTATCTAACACTCGTTATCTACCACATACACACACACACACACACAGTTATGTTATTAAAACCACAGAATAAATTATTCTGTGTTAAAACTATAGAAGTTACCAACAGGCTATAACGTGTCAGTTCGGTTCACAAAATATCGATGGTTTAATGGAATAGGTAACGTCTAGTTTCTTGTATTTTACTTTTTTTGATCACTCAAAGCAATTTGGGAAATATACTGTTCCAATTTCTGAAAATAACATAACATATTTATTATAATAAATGAGTGTGTGTGTGTGTCAGTGAGAGGGTGGGTAACGCACTGAGTGCTGAGTGTGTGGGTATGAGTATGGCGTATCTGTGTACTATTATTTATTATACTAGCATTTTATATATATTTTTTATGTGCACTCGGTGGTATTTCGGTTGACATTTCCTGAAAAATATCATTTTTGATACGCAAAACTTTTCACATATTGTTTCTCTCGAAAAACAATATTAATCGAAAAAATCAATCTACTCGAATGTATATTTTGTATTTTTTGCTGCTAGTAGGTATGTAATAATTTATCGTAAGTTGTTAGATTTGAAACAGTCGTAAGTTCAAATCTTTATCCCTTACTTTTAAAAGTTGTACGTTAACTGCAGTGAAGTTTCTAACAATTCAATTATTTTTCAAAGTTACATACTTATATTTAGTTATATACCTACCTACATACATTTGTTTCATAAAACATGATAGAACTGCACTTATAGTAAATCTTAAATTATATTATTTTCATGCAACGGTAACCAGCTAATGGTGTGTATTCACTAGTTGGTAATAATTATTGTGGTAAACGAGTTTAATCAGATAATCTAAAGATACCTACTCATTATATTTCATACCATAATACCTACACGCATTAATAATATATTATGTGTAAATGTGTAATATTATTCAATTTTATAAGTATGAGTGCTAGGCGCTAGTATTAAGGTATAATAACTAACTCATATACTTACTTGTTTATAGTAATGACTAATGACTGTAATGAGTAACGCATATTAATACAATTTACTATTAAAAAGGGGGGGGTGTAGGTAACCGCTCTGCTGTACAGTGTGGGTGTCGAGTGTATCATTGGATAAGTCACAGTAATGCACATTATAATTGAATTCAATGATGATTCATTGAATGTAAAAATGATTCTGAGCGAAGACGACGATCTGTCCCCCTATGTTATTAAGTATTATAATATTATATTCTATGATATATTTATATTGCTATGATACTAATTTATTATTACGGTAAGCGTCATGCGATATAAATAGCTGGCTATTGAAATGAATCTTAAATTGTTGAAATTGTCATTGTGTGTTTCAAATACTATATAATAAAAGTAAAAGTTTCAAGTTAAAGAACATTTTTGAGTTACGATAAAATAACTAAGGTCGTTGTTCTTAATTAAATTATTTAATTTGGTCCAAAAAAATGTGTTTTTAGAAATACTTCTGAGGGATCTTGTATTAATTTTCAAATCTTAAGTATGAATATTAAAAACTAAACGAATTTTAACTACGAAACGTACACATTTTCGTAATATTGATAAATGTTATCAACATTTTAAATGCATATAAAAGAAATATTATGACAATATATTTTCTTTAATGTAGGCATAAATAACTATATTAGGTACTTAGGAACCGCTCATTACATTTAGTATAGTAATACATTTTTATCGAAATTTGAAGAAAAAAAACAATTCATTTATTTAAAATATCTATAAATTTCTCAAAAAGAATTGATATAATATAGAAATTTGGTGTAAATTTCAAGTATCTTCGGTTATACGTTTTTGGGTTACGCCGAAAAAACTAAACCGATGTTGTCTGTAAGTGGGTTTTCCTTAATTTTTTTTTTTGTTTTTCCCAATTATTAGTACAGGGAATTTTTAATTTCAGATAAACAAAAGTACCAACTAGAATCCAATCTTGTATCGGAAACCACCCTCAAAGTGGGAAATCAAAGTATTATTTTACTACAAATCGTGTAAACATACACAAAACATAAATCAAAACGCTCATTATTGTAAAATAAATATGTTCACCTCTTCCATCAGAATCAAAAATGTTCAACTGTGTACTGATAATATTTTAATCTTCGTGTTTTATTACAACCATGTAGACACAATGCAATAGACATAACTAATTTAGGTTACACCTAAGTACTCAGGGTGGGTACCCAATATTTTAAACTATAACAACTAATTTTACCAAATTTCGTGTATATATCTGTTTTTAAAGCGAATCCAATTAACCTAATAGTACATCGCGTTATACATGAAATATTATTATATAATGTTTGTGTTTATTGTATAATGTATATATTGTATAATATGTATGTTATGATATTATACTCGCCGTGTCTCTGTCAGCTTAAAAGCAATTTGATAATGATTACATTTTAACTTAAAATTGCCCGACGCGTGTGCATATATACGCTATAATGAGGATGTGCACTGAATACAATGGAATTAATTAACCGCCCTATTTTCAACAAGCTATATCCA
This sequence comes from Macrosiphum rosae, assembly GCA_016617965.1. Taxonomy (NCBI): domain Eukaryota; kingdom Metazoa; phylum Arthropoda; class Insecta; order Hemiptera; family Aphididae; genus Macrosiphum; species Macrosiphum rosae. The sequence goes on along the minus strand of WHPZ01542838.1, from coordinate 5,287 downwards.
ACGGCACTATTTACAATTATTAAACCATCTAATATTTTAAACGCATTGCACATTTCACATTTGTATTCATAACTACGTGAATTACGTCACCGTATTATGCATAATACGTACAACAGTGGTGTTATAACTTGTATGCGGATAGACTGCAATTTGTTATTATAATAAATTACAATGAGATGCTAGAACCTTTAGGGGTCGTAATAAAAACCATAACTGTAAAAACGATCGTCTGACTAATATTCAAAAAGACGCTATAAATATTATATATATATTTTTTTTTTCAAACGGACTGGTTTTATCCGCTAGTAAAATGTAGTTTATTTGTTTTGAAAAACAATGGCAAACTTTTTATATTTTTTTGTTTTTTATTTTTCAGCAGAGCGTATACAATATGACTTTTTATATGAAAAATGAATTTATTCTGTTTATGTTTTTTGGGTTCATACCGTATAAAACATTTCGCGGGATCTGACTTTAAATTATCGCATTGAACTTTGAATATATATACCTAGGTGATTCGGTTCATGAAATGTTTGAGTGGAAAAAAAAATTACATTTTTTTATGTACGCACTTCGTACACTGCAGCTATAACATTTTGGAAATGTGTAATACTGTAATAGACATAATCAAATACATTAAAAAAAATTATAGACTCAATTTCGAGGAAGGATTAATACTTCATTGCCCACTCACTAAAATACGTCACTTCTCCCCACCATAATATTATGTTCATTGTACATTTAATATTTTGTACGCTTGAGGACTCTAAAAAAATAGAAAAAGTTCTATTTCCCATATTTCTATATATTTATTTATTTTTTTTATATAACACGGTACTGCGTAGGTATACCAGGTATATACTATATAGCATGTATATTATTAATATGTCACTACATAGTTTACAATGCCTTCTTAGTTTCTCCTAAAACTATAAATTGCTTTACTAAAAGACTTCTAAGATCATTGAGTCTACTACCAAACTGTAATTACATTGTAAATTTTTAAATAAGACCGATTGTGTTTCGAAGTTACCTACTAAATTGCATCTGTGTAATATAGTGAATAAATTATAAATTATAGGACCTAAATGTGAGTAGTTTTATTTGTAGCTGTGAAATTGGAAAAAACGATAACGATGTGACATCAAACAATTTTACGATATCAGACCACCTAAAATAATAAATATAATTTTATAGTGATAAAAAAGTCTTTTATCGTTACCAATGTAGGTATTTCCTATTATACCGTAGGTATATCTTTGATGTAATAAAGTATATAGATATTAAACAGATAAAATATTCACATAGTATTATGATTTACTATTTATATTTAAGAAAACAAATGAAAAACATAAAAGGTCATAAAAAAATATTTCTATTTATATATTGATGTAAAACCAAGAAAATTGTGTAGGTTGTTCACACGTTATGGATTTGTTTTTTAATAATTTTAATAATGTAATAAACATTACTATATACTTACTGTATACGCTTTCAATACGAACATAATATAATATTTATGTGTGTGGCTTGGCTGCTACCAGTCACGCTATGTGACTGAGAGTGTGTAACGTCCGCTGCTACTAGTTGCCGGATGGGTGACCACCCGGGTTCGTAGTAGCAAAAACCTTACCACACATGCACGTGTTGCTTTCCAACCGTAACGAACTTATCGTACCAACCCTACCCAACCATAGTCCCTAAAAATAGCTGATTGCCAGGCTCAAGTTAAAAAAAAAATATATATATATTTGGGCGTGGAGTTAGCCGAGTCCCTATAGGTCGTAAACTCTTTGGATCGGTAAAGTCATAAATAAATATGATTTCTTCGTGACGGAAAACCAAATAATAGGAAATGTACCTATAATAAACATCCCCGAAGGATGAATTGATCGCGTCACGTCATGGGTTGAGGTGGGTTGGAGCTATTAAAACTGTACAGTGCCTCGACAAATTATTATTATTTTTATTATTGTTCGCTATCGTTATCATCGTTATCATATAAAGTAAAACGCACAATAATGTTTTACGACTGTGGGCATGGCAATAAATTCGCAATAACAAAGGTAGACAATCAAAGCTCGCCGTTTTCACTTTCAAATCTAATTCTATTGCCTTATGCTAACGACGAATGATCTCCTCCCATTATATTATCTAAATATATTGTAATGTGCAGATCGAGATTATGATGGTGACAATCGCAATTTTCAGTTGCTCATTATTTTATGGATCCCAATATGTACAGAAGTCACTCCTGGAATCGTTGTTTTAATATAATATATTATTATAGAACTTGGTTGAATAAACCCAAAAACTTCTACGTAGGCAATTGTAGTTAGTTTATGTTAATAAAATAACCTTGAAACATACATTTTAAAATTTAGAAAATATGCCTACTTTGTAATATTTTATATAAATTAGTTAAATATAATATTTCGCTTTTATTTTCATTATCGTTTAATATTTTTGGGTACGGCCAAACTGGTCTGAGAACTACATAATATTGTCAATTATGAAAGCATCCCCGTTAGTAATTAGTTTTCCTCGGTTCAAAAAACACTCTAAATATGCATTTCTTAGTTACACTCAAATTACGACGTAGCAGTGGCGTAGCCAGGATTTTAAAATGGGTGGGGGGTCAAACCCAAAATGCTAAAAAAACAAAATCAACAATTAACAATTCACATTTTTATTTTATTATAATTAAATTTAAATTTAACTTAATTTTGACCAATGAGATTTTGAAGAAAAAACTTTGATTACTTCTTCTTCTGTGATGTTTTTGGATTTGTTTATCTTTGCCATAGCTAACCCATTAATAAGTCTCTCTTGGTTCATTGTTGTTCGTAAATAATCTTTCAATAATTTAAGAGTGGAAAATGTGCGTTCCGGTGTCGCTGATGTAACCGGTGAAGTTGCAAATAATTTTAGCAGTAATTTTACATTTAGGTAATACATTTGTACAATTTGCTCCTGGAGAAAATATTGTGGTATGCAGTGGGGTGGGGCCCACCAATCACCACAATAATAATATTAACAACCGATTTAAACTGTTAAGAAAAAAAAATACTATCAAACAAATTGATGAGGATTAAGAGCAAAAGCGAATTCAACTAATTTTAATACGTATTTATTTCATACGTACAATATATAATAATAGCTATGCAAAAACATTGATACGGCCGATGGGGGGGGCATGCCCCCCTTGGATACGCCACTGCAACGTAGGTACTATATTTTTTATGGAAGTAAAATATTTATAAATATCATCATCGATTTTGTTAAACTTTTGTTCCAATTTATTATCGATTTAAAAAGTATTCATCGCTTATAATTTATAAAGTAACTAATAAAATATGAGTTTTAAATTTTTAAACCTTCATTATAGCTGGTAGGTACCTACTCCATTATACATGTATAATACCTACCTATACCTATAATATTCCTATAACGGTGTACATTAATCTATTAGGAAATTCGTAATTGAGGAAGAAAAATTAGTGAAATTAAATATCGTAGCTAATAACGAGATTGATGGATTAAATATTAATTACTGTCTATATTATACGAAGCAAATATATATTATATGACCACTGAGCTTTCCGAGACTAAATATTATATGATAAAAAAAAAAAAAAAAAAACCGTAACGTCGCCATATCGGTCTCGTGCAAACTAAAAATACATTTTAAAAATGGGTCGATGATTTCATATATTTCATATTTGTTAATATTTTTAAACGGAAACAATAAATATATAATATCAATATAAAACGGAAATTTGATTTTTAGCATGTTGCGCTTTTTCAGCAGCCGAACCAAAAGACCTACACACCATTGGCCGTTCGTATTCAGTGCACGGATATAAATTATAATCATAAAATATGATGTATATATTTTGTATACGTCGTTTGCATTTAAATAGCACATTTAAAATACCCATATAAATTGAAAAATCATAACATATAAATAGAATATAGCGATAGTTTATCATAAATATAAATTGGTCGAGTTTTTTACGACGCGGAAAACTTATTGTACGTTTTTAAAACGTTATGATGAAAAGCTTCGATTGCGAATCGATGTTTCGAAAATATATATATCTCACTCATGCCTGTATTATCTACGTGTAGGTATAGTTCATCTCCAATATATTATTATATAGGTGATTCCGATTAATTATATAAATAAAATAGGTATCTACCATAAAATACTGGTGCGTCGCACACGTCGTTTGTTCGTGATTTAGTGTAAATACGTAACGTGGTTCAAGGTTGTTTTTCAAAATACAGGATACACGGAGTAAATTGAATCAATCGGAGCAATACATATATATATATATATCGACACACATACACAGCCAGAGACACACACACACACACACACGTCGTTTTTGAACTGTTAACGGAAATGAAACAATACACGCCATATACTTTCCATGATAAATAAGTCTCTAAATTAATTTAATAAATTATATAGTATAGAACGTGGTAGGTAGGTACCGTAATTTTGTATTTTAATTTTTAATCAATATAATTTATGAAGTACTTACGACGGACTGCTAAAGTAAGAGATGAACGGGTAATAGGGACGTGTACCTATAGTTATATTTATTTTTTATTTTTATTTATTCTTCGAAAAGATAATGGGCCCCATACTGAACATGTTCGTGGAGGGGGGGGGGGCTCCCACGAGTTCGCAATTCGAAATATAAATTCATTAAATAGTTCATAATATAAATTGTATAATTAAAATTTGTGATATACATTTCTCACATGAGTAAATATATATTTTCTTCTCTTTGTTTATATAATATAATATTATAATATAGTATTAATGGTATTATGTAAACGATTGTGTAGTTAAATAATACAATATAATATGGTATACAGTATAAAACTAAAATTAACAATAATTACTAAAGTCGTACAACTAATATGATAAATAATACAGTAATCCTATACCTACGTCTGTTATGAGTCTGTCTATATTTTGTTCTTGTAATAGCCAAAGTGTAATTTTTTTTTAAGAATCTTAAAAGAGTTGCTGTGTATAATTTCTAATGGTTATATAATACTATACATTTTTGGGACCAATATGGCAATATAAATAAGCCATAGGCGTGCTCAGACCTCTGGGTCAGGTAAGGCTAAATTAAATCTGATCACCCACCCCATTGTCATGGTCATACAAGAAAAAAAATTATAGACATTTTCACATTTGACTACAAACTTTTAAGTGACCCTTTGGTTGGTTACTGGAAAATGTAAGCAATCAATTTTCATTATT
>WHPZ01542831.1:0-20576 GCA_016617965.1 Macrosiphum rosae | reverse complement strand
TGAAGATACTGGTTTCAGAAGGTAGCTTGAAGAGTTTTGATGTTAGTCGTGTGCTGTATTCAAATCATACATTCCTACTCAATTGCTAGTTTTAAATGCGTCAGTGTATAAAATAAGGTACTTATCATTGCCTTAGGCTTTTGTATTTACCTAATAATAAATTAGTAAGTTTATTGTTATATAGGTATATTGCAGATACCTATATAATATTATGAAGGTATATAAATTATATATTCACATTATTTGTTATAATTTAAAAATGCATCTATCGAATTTACAATGTAAATAATGTAACTAATTAAATTTAACTTTTAAGTAGATACCTTCCACGGTTATCTATACCTATTCTAGATAGTATAGATGATCGCGTGGACATATACACATAATTTTAGCTCAGAATATATTTTTATGGAAAAAAAATCAATTAACTTAATTGTTGTTTTGTCTTAACTTTTTATCCAATTAAAACTAAACTACTCGATGTAACTGGTACCTCGAGATTGTACGTATATACTATAGATATATACATATAGAATCATAAAAGAAAAACACACAATTTATTATAATCATCAAAACTGAGTGTCGCATTCCTTAACCACCGTCTCTCGAGGGCTGTCCTAAATCTGACTATCTGAGTACGTCTTTTGTGAAGGGGTGCGTACGTATACACAATGTATACAATATACATATATTTACATATTATATTTACTATGTATAGACTCGGAACTGCGGCTGCGGCTACTGCTCACGGATAAACGCCTAATGCAAACCGTTATGCTCGCTCAACCGTTAGCCGCGTGCATCCTGCGGTTAATTTCGCGAACGAATGGTCTTTGGTATGCGAATCGGTTTTATTGGTCGTTTGAGGGTTTGTGGCTTGAGCGAAGAGGGTGGAATATCATCATCGGAGAGAGAGAGAGAAATAACAGAAACGTTGTATACGCCACACATATTATATACTATAGAATACTAACTGCAGCTCTGTCGTATATATATATATATATATAATATATAATATAAAATAATGTATAAAAAGCGAAAACCCGTTTATTTCCGTTCATAGGTTTATTTCGTGACCGAACCGGAAACGCGGGAAAGTAGGTGCCGACTCAGCATCAACATCAGAAACGGTACGCCCAAAATGCCCTTAAAGCTCATAACGGTTTATGATTTCGTCATGAATACAAATCGACCAAAGGAACCCGCGGAATCATGAAACCGCGACCCCGAGGACCTTATAACCGTTATTGGAAATTTATACAGCAATAATACAATTTTCCGAGTGTATCAATAAAAAAAAAAGAAGAAAAAAACATCGTAGTTATGAGCGCAAGGGTTTATTTGGTATATATGAAAACGATTGGCGGGCGCACATCACACACATACACGCACAGTTGTATATATATATGGAATGAAAAAAATAAGACCGATCAAATATTTTATGTTATTTTTATTGTTGTTTTATATGTTCGGCAATGATCGAAATTTGACAGGGTTTTATATTCTGAATAACAACTTTTCCCACTAGTTTTATGGTTCCACAAAAGAAATAAAAACAATGGGTGAACGCTTTTCCCCCTTACATTATCTAATTTTCTAATTTCATTCCTTGTATATAATGCATGAGAATATAATATAGTGTACGAACGAATTTAACCATTCGACTATATACGAGTTCTTATATAATCTTAAAACAAAAAATCTTGAATGATTTTTTTTATCAAGACTCCTTGTCGGTGATATTTTTGAAATTTTATGATCGTTATTCAAAATAAAATAGTAATAATGTCTTCATGTAATTTTCTATACAAGAACAATTTAAAGCAGGTGCCTGATTAACTTTAAAAATGTGTGATGTTTATTATTTACACATTTATTTTTGTCAATTCAAATGATTGTACTATATTTTACTGTAGGTATATGATTATTATTGGATGTAGATCGATGATAATATTATTGTACCTATAATGATTTCTGTAAAAGCAAAACTCAGTGCATTTGCTTTCATTCAATACTATCATATATACCTAATATATTTTAATTTGATAATAGACTGATGCAAAATATGCTTAGATGGTTCGACAAATACACGTACCAAAGCAATAATAATAAAATTGACATTTACTATATACTCTAGTATATGTATTATTTTTACTAAGGACTCAATGTTATACTTAAAAAGTATACAAATTACTTATTTAAGCAAATTTAAAAATAGTTGTTACTTGTTTTACGTAATAAATAGATTGAATGGGTATAGTTATAATTAAGTAATTTGTAAGTATGTTTATAGGTACGTGACTATATACCTAAGTGTATATACCTATATAGCTGGTTAGGTATGCGGTGGGAATATTAATTTAAATTATAAGGGGGAAGTTGTGAGATTGTTAAAGGAAAACAAATATTTTATAGTATAATTAAGTTAATAAATAATATGTTGTGCGTTGTTAATAAATATTTTAATTAAACTCGAATGATGGCTTAACTGTGAAACAAAAAACAAGAGTTTTGTAAATACAATTAAGGTATTTTTAAATTAAATTAAAAATAATATTATCCTTTTGGATATACTCACTGTAAAATATTATATCGTATAATATTGTATATTGTACCTTATACATAATATCTACTGGTTAATAATTACTAACTCATATTATATATCTAATTATTATACACAGCATATGCTCCGTGTATAATATTTGTCTTATTTCAATATCGAATAAGTGTTTTTTCCTACCTAAATAAAACGCGCAATGGCATAAAAAAAAAGAAACTCTACGAACAAAAACGTCAAAAACGATTTTATTCTCCATATATATATATATGTATATACGTCATAATATTGTATGGCAATCGTATGTCACCTACATTGGTACATATTCCATTTGACTCGGAGAATCGATAAAATATTCAGAGGTCAATATTATAACGTATACATACATATGAGACCTAAAAACGTAGTGATATTATTATCATTTCGATGTTCTGATATACATATGCGATTTATATAAAAATATCATATATTATATATATAATAACGGCAGCCCATCGATGCGTGCACTGCTATGTATACGGCGTGATGCGTATAGGTACACACTCTGCGAGGGATGATTCTTTTTTGTTAGCATCCGTCTGCAGCGTGTATACATCGTGTGTGTATGTGATATAAGATACTATATATATATATATTATATCGTCCGTGTTCGGTCTGAAAATCACGTGCTGACTGAAAAGCGAAGGAGAAAATAAAAGTGTATATATACACGAAATCATATTTATAAGCTAGGAAATTGGATTCTATTCACGTGATGAGAAACGGCTGCAGGGAGGGGGTGAACGACGACGACTGTATAGGTCATAGCTGTATATACACACGCACACCCACCCACACACACACGCATACACACACACACGCACACCCACTCACAGTTTGGTGCGCGACGATAAGAATACCGTTTCGTCGTGTTCGACAAAAAGATAAACCCCGCGGACGTGAACGAATTTCCATTTTCACCGCCGCCTCCGTCTTCGTCCCTGTCCCTTTTGCACCCTGTGCAGCGCAGTCTTGATCGCGGTGGGGCAGGGCGTCTGTGTGAAAGTGTGTGAAAAGAATGTTAGGTGGGTGTGTGTGTGTGCGTGTGTGTGCGCGAGTATTTCCAAATCCCACACGGCGGTCAATCGTTCGTAGATAATGCCCTGCGGAGGTGCCAAGTGGCCGCCGCCGCCGCCGACCCTCGTCCGTAAATAAAGATTCTCGCTGACCCATCAATAAACAAAATGGCTTCTCGTATATTTTTCCGCCCCGAGTGCGAAGGAGGAAAATAACAACGAGAGAAAAAAAAAATATATCTACCCTATTTCTACAACACACGTCTATATAAATATATATATAAATTCCCTCACACACGCACTCGTATATATAAACAGGTTATATATACACACAACTCAATATGTTCGCGACCCTTTACACGATCCCTGGGAAAAAAAGATCAAGAACGTCTTTTACGCTCGTTTGTTTTCCACGTAGACGAGTCCCCTCTCGGACCTCACGTCTCTCTGCTTTCAACCCACGCCCGGCGAAACACTTTACAGCATTTTTATACGGTAATACTATACACACAAAATCCGTCCCGGCATGAGCAGTGCGTGTATATATATATATGTGATATACGGCCGGTACTCTGCCGACAAATCGCTTTTTATACGCCGTGAACGCGATCGAGATTCACACTTTCACCTGAGTTTATTCGTATTATACGAGGTTTAGATAAAAAAAAAAAGAAAAAAATAAAGGAAAAAGAAACCGTATTTTGTTTATCGACGTAGCCAGCTGTACGTATAGGTCACAAAAGGTACAAGCAAAATGCGGATATACGAAAGCCAACACAACTTTAAAAAATATATATATGTTATTATGTTGAACTCGGAATTCCAATGGTTTATATAGATAGGTATTATAGGTAGATAAACATAAAATATGTTATACATATATGGGTATATACATATAACGTATATATCAGACACAATATATACAAATAATAAACATTTTATACGTGCATATAATATATATAGATATAAATATTTCACAGAAAGCAATAATTTTACGACCAAAATTTTTATTTTCAATTTTTAACATGGTAAACATTTTTTTTCAATATTTATCTAATTTTTTTACTCATCAACCATAAAATACAATACAGGTATACCTATAGGTAATTGTGTACTGCCTGCAGTATCAGATATTTAATTTTAAAGGCTATATACTTGCTACAACATGTAGGTATCTATATTTTATCATAAATAATAAAATAAGCATTAAACTATACGAGTATGTTATATTATTATTATGTAAATATGTAATTATAATAGCTATAGACTGCATATATTATAGAAGTTAATATTATATTATATATTTATCTATAATAATAGGTACCTTTATAGAAACTATTAAATTCTAAATAAGTAGTAAACTATAATAAATAAACTATAAATTATTAGTTACCTATTTTATTATATAGGTATACATTATTATACATTTATAAGTTTCTATATATTTCTAATTATTATTAGGCTCGGATATTGAATTGACTTTTGCATATTTTTTTGGATCATAAACGATGCATTCCTATCTTAAAATATGTTCCTCGAGTTTAAACTTTTAATTGTTTTCTATAGGTAGTATAGGTAAACCAGTTTTAATTTTTTAGTCCATTTTTTAGGGCATCAATATATCGGAGCTATAATATTTATGTATACATATACCTACATACTAATTGATGTATTTTTTTCATTTCTTATGTATACTATAAAGGTTAGGTTACCTATAGGTAGGTACATATACTAATATATAAAACTGAGGCAGTCGTACCTAATATTTATACTAGCTATATTATGTCATTATTTGTTCTTCATGCAGGAACCCCGAGTAATTTTATTCACCTAGCATATTATTAGGGTCATCCTTTAAAAATTAATTTTTGAAATGTTCAAATAAATATACCCATTTAAAGTTTTCATCGCTACAGCTAGGAGACTCTTTAAATGCATTTAAGGATATATGGTGTCCTCTACAGAAAAAAACTTTTTTTTTCAAAAGAAAACCTCCATTTGCATTACTGAAATCATGATTTCGTAGCGTTTATTTTAGTACCTTTTTTTTTAAGAACTTTGATTTTATAAATAGCTAAAGTAAATAAATACAAAGTTTCGATATACATAATAGTATACAATATATTACCTACCTATATGTGTAAAATATGTCGTTTTAACAAATTATTTTATTTTATTATAATATTATACGGTGATAGAGCAGCATATATAATAAGTAATTCAAATAATAAAACATTTTTGAGGGGAAAATAAACGCTTGAAACTGTTTGATCACAAAATGCAACCATATGTGGTATAGGTATATACCAACCTGTGTTTATGGCCTGCGTATTGGTTCTTATCGAAAATAATATTGATCACGGAAGCCAGACGTTCAGTAGCATGCGTATATATTATATTATAGGTATACCGCAAATTAACACCGTTTGCGCAAATGGGCGTAATACGTGCAGCCGGAAGTAATTGTATTATTTTTCGCCCAACCGGTTAATAGACTATTGATGGCTAATTTCAGCGATTGTTTGAATACCAAAGTAAATTAGTTTTTTACCGGGATGGTCGACGTATAATATATTTAGTGTCCTGTATGGCTGTGTATACAGAGACCATCATCATGGTCTGCAGGCGGTGGCCAAATTAGCCTTCCCACGAGAATTTCGACGTCCCTTCCATGTTATATTAGTATACGTTTCCCCTATATATAAACTATATATTATCAATAATTCACTGTCGACTAGTTCCAGTTGGTACAATATTATATAGTGCTTATCCGATTTCGAAAGCAATTGTTTTATTAAACGTCGCATCGTTTAAATAAACACGGACGTCTTTAATAATAACTATAATATATAGGTGTAAAATTACATAATATATTATTATAGGCGTATATAGGTATCTACGTATACGTTTATTGAAATTATAGCAATATCGCAAAAGTCTCTGAGGTATGACTGCGTATGTATATTGCATGATTGTACCTAAATACTAAATAAATCTACACATATTTAATATATATTATTATATTATATATGCATCATACATAAAGCAATATGTATTATAGCCCCGTATAATGGTTTTCGTTTATAAATTTTCTAAGCTTATATAAATATAGCCGTATGCCCGCATATATAGGTTGGAGGGGTGGATATAGGTACCGTAAGGAGAAGGACTGCCATGAAGGGTGAAGTACCATATCGTAGCGCAAAAAAAGGTGACTATATAATAGAAACGAATACACTCTATTGCTAGTTTACAATAGAAATATAGAATAATAAAAAAATATGTCAGCATTTTGGAGCTATGATGTAATAGAACTTCTCAATAAGTGGATTTATTCAAACATTCTAACTTTTTTTGAGACATATGTTTCGAACATTTATTATTAAATGTTTTAGGTACCTAAGTATATACTATATATAGTGAAACCCCGATAACTCGAACATCTATAAGTCGAATTTTCGATAACTCGAAGGATATATATCTTCACCCCTACATTTCAATAAGTATATACACACAATTTTTTCTATAGCTCAAATTTTTTTTCACCCCCAACCAATTTGAGTTATCTATTTAGGTTTCACTGTAATTTATTTATAAAAATATCTTTAAGGTTTCCACAGTGTAATACATCAGTATATATATAGTACCTATATATTATAATTATATAACTATATATTATAATTATATAACTATATATATTACAATTGACATAATATAGATAATATAGAAGCTATAATAGCTATTGTATATACATTTGAATGATTAAGTTCAATCTTCATAGATTTGAGCATTTTCATATAGCCCAAGAATATTATATAGGTATATACCAAACAATATATTATGACATTATGTATCACGAGACATGACTAAGTTGCAAAGCACCATAAATAATAACCATCATAATATTATTGTAAAAACAAGCAGGGTTTCTCCCTCCAAACATGCAGAATTTAAATGTCACAGCATACTTTTTCATCGAGTATAAAATTAAAATTCATTAAAAGTAAACATAAATATAAAAATAATTAATGGTGTAGACCTTTAGAGGGTGAAAATGGCATATATTTTTATTTTGTAGTGCCTCAAATTATGTGCACTTTATTTTATAATCGATCGTAGGTTTTTTATTGCTCTTGTATTATCCTTTGCATATTAAACTGAAAAACCGCATTTTTAACAATAGATATATATAGGTACATTATGTTATTTAATAGGATTCTATCGGTGATATAAGTTTAATAAGTACCTATATATATACATAATAAGTATTATTTTAGATATTATATATGAAATATATTGCAGTACTGTACGTCTGTATAGGTACAACATATATTTTTAAAAATACTTTATTCATAAAATTTAAAGTTTAAATGGCATAAGTCAAACATTTTGTGTTAGATATCTATATAGTACATATACGTAGTTTTACCTATAGGTATATACATACAAATGATGATATATATATATATTTATTTTATTTTACTTTTAATCGATACTATTATATAATCACTCAAAGTACCTATTATACTGCACATGCAAAAATAGCCTTATAATTTAGACAAAAATATTCCATAATATAGTATAATTATAATTTAGCTATAATATAGGTATATTATATACCGTATATATTATAACAGGACCCTCACAAGCGGAGGGGGAGTGGTTGGACGTGGAGTACATATGTGGCCTGGCTATTTTTGTGGATCGTTGAAATTACAAGGGCCCAAAATTTGATGTGAGGGGGGGGGGCTGGGATTAGTACATAAATTAAACTAATTATTATTATAAGTACTTATATAAAACAGGTAGGTATATATAGTGTTTATGCGTTATGCAATATAGGTACTATTTGATTAGAATACATTTTAATTTATCCGACTGGAAATCGTTTACTCATATTCTGTAGATATTATATAATAATAAGTAATAGTTATAAAATAATAATATGTACCTACATAGGTTTTGTAATAATACATATTATATTAATTATCATTTTTAAATGTAATTTCGGCTTACAAAAATATATATTATAATTTTAAGTGTGCAGTTTAAAATGTTTTATGTCAATTCTGTTCTTAAATTGTTTACTACTTTATCAGCTAGTATACTCAGTGTAAGAGGCGCGTATGGTAACTGTAGTCGCAAGCACTATTGTTTGCACCAAACCGTTTTTTTTTTTTTTATCGGTAGTATTAAAAAAAAATCATTCCCTCTCTTCTGCCACGGACTTTTCCCGTGATTTCGCTCGGGTATTGAATAAAGTGGGTAATATTTTTCCATATATAGTTTATTTATTTGCTTCTCCACCGCCACTCATCCTCCGCCGACTGCTCCGGGCAATAAAAACCAACCACCATGGTATTTTTATTTTTTTTATTTTAGTCAGTTAAGAATTGAGAACACGTAACCGCTGCTACCGCTTTTGGGGTTATAATGGTGTGGGATGTGGTGGCAGGGTGGAAGTACCCAAAAGGCAGTTTGTTCTCATTAAACTTTCTCTCCTCCCGTGGCCCTTCCGTTCTAAGTTTCAAAAACAGTTTATGCCCATGTTCTCCTTCTCTATCTTCCCATCTCTCTTTCTCTCTCTCTGTTTCTCGCTATTCTCTCTCTTTTTATATAAAACTCACACACAGACAAATGTATACATGTATATATATATATATATATACTTTCGCTTGCATGAAATTGCTTTTTTCTGCCCTCTACCCCCTCCGGCTGTATAAATATTATACGCGCAGTCTGTACACATATTTTTATTTATTGCCCCGTTTACACGAGAGGTCTATACTGAAAAAACCGCGATTCCATCCACTTTCAACTTATCATGGAAAAACCTCGACTCAAATCTAAATAAACGACGAAATAAAACGGATATTTATGTGCACAAAGGTGTTTATTATTGCGAAATGAGGAGATCAGCTTACGTGTATAGTGCACATAAAACTTATGTCGCAAAGTGGATGAACAATGACTCTCAAAAATCGTTTTACTCTTAACTTTATAGTAGGTATTTACCACAACGTTAATTTAGTGTTCACACAGCTGTTCAAACATTTTCATAATACCTATATATATTATGTACCTAAATATACGCACCTATAAAAAATTAAAAATCGGTACCTACAAAGCGGAATTTGAATTAAAATATTACCATACTAGGTACACATATACATTATTATAAATATATAGATATTGTATAATATTATATGTACCTAAATACAGTTTTAAATAAATAACATAATAATATGATAGTATATAGGTGTAGTGTAAATCAGTTTCCTAAAGGAGTATTATTATATATATATATACATTTATATTATATATTATAATATGGATAATATATTACATATATATAATCTATAAAGTAATAGTATAGATAATGATGGTTATAATGATAAAAAAAATATGAATTCATTGTTATCTACTCGTATAATATATAATATACCTAATAGAATACAAAATAGAGTTTTTAATAATAATAATATTATTTTCATATTGCTACAAATTTGAGGACCTTTAATAGATTTCCGCATTCAAATATATATTGTATAGGGATTTTATAAGATATACCTTATAGGTACCTATAATATATTTATAGTTATCACTTACCCACATAATATAATAATAAAGTCGATAAAAAAATTAAATAAAAACAACGCGTGGGGAAGAATATAAAAAGCTCTCGTTTTATATATTAAGCATTAACACGACCAACAACTTTCCAGACCGGAAAATTAACAACAAACTGCGCGCAAAAAAGAACACCGCTGCTAGATTTGGTGCGCGCGTGCACGAAAATAAAAAATTATATTTTATACAAATCAACTCACTCGGGTAAAACTTAAAAAAAAAACTTTTACGTTCTTATCATTTTTTTTTTCACGTCCATTAATTCAACATAATTAAACCGTATAACACTATAGTGTACACGTTTAATAAATAAAGCAATATATATAATAATATTTTTTTAACTAATATAGGTATATGAATACCTATACCTAGTACCTACAACTCACCTATACCATAAATCATATCATAATTATTCAGTGTTTGACACTCGCACATATAGATATATACATAACGCGTGACAAAATATAATATATGTTAAACATTTATACATACCTATGAATATTTATATAGGTATAAATATAGGTAAACTTTATTGTACTTATATATATATATGTATACTATATAGGTACATTATATCGTCGGTCTAACTCACAATAGTCCTATAACTCTAAAAATTTGATTTTCGGATTATTACATTTTCCAATAGATAATAATTTTTTGCATCGTTTGAAATCGATATCACTTCAATCGGACCCTTATTTATCCATGAAATCAGCTGTTAAAGTTCGGAGGTTTTTTTTTTTTTTAAATTAATGAAACGTTTTATTTTTCTCCTGAAAAGTTGTAATTTTAGAGTTTTATTATTTATATTATGCAAATCTCAACGAAGTCAGTTTAAATATTTTTTCAATTAATGCATATATCTAATATTATAGATTACTGATACGGCTATATTACTCAAAGCATATCTAATATTTTCTACCTGTGCTTATATTTTCTGTCTTCTGTTGTTATATCATGTAGGTACAATATATATATATACCCATGTCTATATAATATAGGTACCAAAAATACAATGCTCAACGTTGTACCTATATAGGTATTACGAATTTATCGTATTTTATATATTTGAACCTATAACATTTTGTAAAAGAGTTTTTAATATTTATAGTTTGAAGATGTAAATATTATTATATAATATTGTAATTATTTATATATAGATATACCTGTAAACATATATTATTTTTTTAATTAAAAACTCTATATGGCCATTGGATATTTTATTTATTATTGTATATAGTGAATATTATAATATCACATAAATATTAGGTGTCCATATTGATTCGAATATGAATATTCCTTTAATAATAAATATAGGACATAGGTATATATTATAATATAGGTGTATCTACATACATATAAATACGCCTGTGTATAGGTAAGCACTTATAATCGTGTATATACATCACACTCGTGAATCGTAACACAGATACATATCTAAATAACTCGACCACGTTTATAGCAAACCTATTATATAATAGAGCCTAAATTATTATTAGATACACTTCGTAAACAACTGCACGTTGCAGCAGGTATACTGCGATACTGCAATATATACTCGTCTCACTAACTCGTTAAAGTTTCCAAAGAGGATGATGCACATAATATAATATTTTAATAATAATATAAAATTATTTATATAATATAATATTATAATAGGTACCTATACTGACTTAGGTGGTTTTTTGGGTTTTTAATATTTCGTCGCGTTTACCGAAAAGTACAAATTGAAGATAATTATTGCATTATAATAATAATAATAATATTATCATCATCATTATCATGATCATCGCGCGCGCGGTGACGCCGGTCCCTTTGACGGCGGCGGCGTGGTGCTAAATCGGGTAATCACCGACGCTTCGGCGGCGACGGCGGCCGCCCCGGTGTCCCGGGCGGCGGCGGTGGGCGTGTCCTTCGGAGGCCACTCGAGGCGTGTGTGCGTCCGGAGCGAACGAATCAATGAACGACGGCGTCGGCCGCATCGCCGGCGGTGGGGGAACCGCTCGCCATCATTACCCGGCAATTTAGTCGGCGCGCACAAACACCCAAACACACACAAATATACGCTTATAGCATTACGGTATATGGGGTCCGCGGTGCCCGTGGCGTCCGTCTGCGGCGTCGGCGGCGGTGCTGGTGGGGGCGGCGGCGGCGGTGGTGCGCGCGTGTATTGGGGCGGGCCGGACCGGCGCGGAGGCACCGAAAAATAGGTGTTAACTATATTTAATAGCCGCACCGATGCCGTACCGTGCGCTCGTCTGCAGTCGCGCCGCGCCACATCACAATCGTCCGGTCGCCGTCGCCGCGTAGTAGTCGTCGTCTGCGCCAGTGTCGCCGTCGCCGTCGTATTCGTGTTCGTCGTCGCCGCGTCCGCACGATTCTGTGATTATAACATAATATTAGATATTATAATATTATTTTATAATATTATACACTGCGTATTTTGTGATCACCGTTTTACAGTCGTTTTTGTCGTTACTTTCGTACAAGTGTTATACAATCGTACTTGCGCGATGATGGTGTTGGACTCGGGACAAGCGTCCCCGTCGTTACGGCTGTACGCCGCGGCTGCCGCGGCCGCGGCCAACAGTTACGGTGGTGCGGCCGCCGCGACTTCCGGAGGAGCAGGGCAACAGTCCGGCGGCGGTACAGGAGGCGTCCAGATGCCACCGCATCCGCTGTTCCCGCACTTTGCCGCCCGTTTCCCGCACGGCATGGCGTCCGCGGCCAGTTTCGCGGCCGCAGGCCTGTCGCCGTTTCTCCAGCAACACCACGTCGAGCACGCTGCAGCCCAGCGATACGCGATAGCGGCAGCCGCGGCTGCTGCGGCCGCGAGGAACAACACGGTCGCCGGCCACGTAATGTCCGCGGCCGTGCACCAACAGCAACAGCAACAACAACAACAACAACACCAACACCACCATCACCGACCCAACTCGGAACCAGCGGGTAAGAAACGGCCTCACCACCACCACCAGCAACAGCAGCAGCAGCAGCACCAATTACTGTTACAGCAGCAACAGCAACAGCAGCAGCAGCAACAACAACAGCAGCTACAGCAGCAGCAACAGCACAGGATTATTAATATGTCGGGCAATCATAGTGACGACAGCGCCTCCGAAAACGGATCACCTAAAAAAGGTTAGTTGTTTTTTACAATCATTATAATATTATTAGATGTATGTAATGTAGGTATAATAGGTTAGGCATAATATACAAATAAAGCAAAAAACAAACTGCTGCAAGTAGGTACTTTATAAAAGTATTATACTACATTGAGCCCTAGCTTTCCCATAAATCCCTCACCGATTTTGTTTTGTATTTAGGTATATAGGTATACGGTATACCTACGTATAAATAATTAGGTATTATAGGTATTTTGTAACACTTGGATAATGTATTACGGTTATAAAACCATATTTCACCAAATACGCACAATTAATAAATAGATAGGACGATAGGTACTACCTATAGTGTGCTTCAGTTGTAGAATCGAGAGTATGAATTTTGAAAACAGAAATGTTTACATATTACATTTACTCATATCAAGATGGTTATAATATATCTATAGGTACTCATATGAATAATCTTTAAGTTGTAACTTTCACTATCAAGTTTTACGTCGATAGCGTGCGTATATATATACCTGCATTTATTAGGTATACAATTACTATAGTTAGGTTTAATGGATTAGGTTATATGATGAGTATGGGTATACCTATATAATATTATGGTATATTCAAGATTTAATAATTATTAAAAACACATGTTCTTAAAATTCAATAAGCAAAAATCAATTCCAGTTTTATGTCGAATGTAAATCGTTGCTATGAATTATTAGCGTGTGAAATTGAAAATATTTAATAGGTATAGGTATTATAATAAGCGAAAAATGTTTTAATTTAGCCCATTCGCGTGATTATCAACGCAAAACGCTATTACATAATATACACATCGATTTAAATAGCGGGTAACCCTAGTAACAATAACTATAGATGGACAATTATAACTACATAAAATTGATAATGAATAAATTTTAGATTTGTATAGGTAATCGACATAATATTATAGTAACACATTTAGGTTTATTTTCAGAGCCATCAATTTCTAGAGAAAACATGTATATATAGGTACTTACATAGGTACCTATAGTTTAATAGATGACCCTATTTACTTTGCAGTACAGTGAAATACAAATCTGTGATAAAAATAAATTCATTAAATTTACATCTGCAGTCTGTACAGTTATAAACTTAATACATAGGTATAATACTTATATTATAATATAATAGGTATACGAAAGTATCGAGTTATAAATTGAAATAGTTTTATGACTTTGACTAGGTACCTATACCTAAGTACCTATCGTATAAATAGTGAGTATTTTGTTATGATGTATATAGGTTAGGTTAGGCTTTTTTTATAATTTGAGTTCCAGTGTCTTACTATATAGGTCTTACGGAAAAGTATATAAATATATAATATGTACATATTATAAGGTATATATATATAGTATAGGTTTAGGTATAGTATATTTTCATAGGTATAATATATTATATGGTACCTACATATAGTATATATTTTTCCAAACGAAAATACAGTACTTATATATATGTGATATAATGTATATACATATAGGTATATGGTTTGTTTGCATTAAATATTAATAGTTTATATACAGCTGGAGCGAGTTCTTATGCATATTATATACAGCAATGTGGGTATAGGTACCTCGTATTTTACCAATATAATATTATTATGTTAGAATTCGATTAGGTACCTATATACCTACACTTCTTAACTATATCATTTTGGTATAGGTATATAAGTTTTTTTTTTGTTTTTTAAAAAAAGTGCAATTTGTATGTACAATTATAACGATAAATACGAAAATCGCGTGACGGTAAATATCCGAAAATAAAAAGGGGCAGTTATATAAGTGTGCATGTGATCGTTTATAGTATATAGGCAGTTATTACCAATATCGTTTGACCGTGGGAACCCTATACGCGACCGGAAGGGTCCTCCCTTGTAAGACAGGTGTGCAAAATATATATAGTTATGTCCAAATACTGCAATTCCAAATATACCTAGGTAGGTACTGCAGGTAGATTTGTTTTAAGACTGTAATAGGTAAATCGTTTAGTACGAAGGTTGAAGACCGAACAATTTTTGATCTACCATCAACCTTATGTATATATACCTAATATATATCCATGTAATATGTCCATATATACCTTTGTGTTTTATTTTATTAATGTCTATCTTGACAAATTAATTTCCATAGCATATAGCCACAATTATAAATCTGCAGATAATTTATTAATACATATAGGTTTTTTTAAATATTTAATATTTTTTTGGACCTTCTAATTGGTATATAAATTGGCTTAAATAATAAACAAAAATATTTATCAAATTCCGCTCTAAGTATGAAATGTGATTTAATATTAATAATATTATCTGCGTTATTATTCATAATCATATTTCTTAAGTAAAATAAATTACTTATTTTCACTATAGGTATATGAATTAAATAAATATGCAATCATTGTAACCTTGTTGTAATTATATATATAAACGACAAAGTTATTCATAAATGTGTGTAATTATTATGTATACTATATAGGTATAACCTACTTAAATTTTAATCGCCAAATAATAATTATGATCAAATTAAAATATTAATATAAAGCGTTTAATTATTAAAAAGTTAAAAAATATATAATAACTAGGCAACACAATAATATTTTACTTGAACTAGTTTTTTTTTAAGATTTGCAAAACATGGAACCTAAAATTATTTACAATAACAGAGGTAAATTTTGTCATGAATCGCACAAAATATTTTCACCTACCTATATACCCAAAATACTATTGGATCTCTCTTTTCAGTTTTAATAATTTTAAGTAAGCATAAAACAATAATCTGTTATAGTTGAAATCAGTGGAAATAAAAATAATCTAAACGTTTTATTACATCGATTATACTATAATAATAAACCAGAATCATAATAAAATTTAAAAAAAAAAAACAAGTATATTATTATGTCTTATGAATTCGACAACTTTTAATTATTATTTGTTTTACGACTTATGTATATTATGATCAAATAAGCTTATATAATATTATTAATTTTAATATGTGGTATAGAACAGTGGTGTGTATAAAGGGTGGGTTTTAGGAGTTCTCCCCCCCCCAAATGTATTCCTCCTTATATATATATATATATATATATGATACTTCACTAATATAGCGGTAACCTATTATGAACAGAATAATGCCTTATTTTTTGTTTAATTCGAATATTTATCTTCTATTATATTGGATTAAAAATAAAGCAAATAACATTAATATTACCTAATCAATTAACTAACATAATATACAAATATATACCTATATAATTACTCAACTATATATGTTAACATTGTTTTACTCTTTGTTGTATCAGATAATTGACAATTAACTATAATGGCTGTTCGCTGTATATAGGTATACACGTAGGTACACATACGAGCGGTGAAATAATTAAAAGATAAAAATATTCAACTAAGATGTATAATGTTATAATAATGTAATGTGAACCTTTGCAGTGTTATCGAACGTATAATTTTTCCTTTTTTAAAATCTTATACGTACGTATAGGTATCTATAGGTACCGAAATCAAATAAATATAATTAATATATATTACCTGCTATTATGTGTAGAAGTTACATAGAGAAAATAATAATTGTCTACTTTAATAGCTATTATTTTATATTATTATTGCTCTAAAATCTAAATTGATTTTCAGTTTTATCTTTTTTATGAGGTTCAATTAGAAAAATTTGATTGTATAACTACGGTAGAGGTATATGAGACCTATTAAGTCTGATATACTTATAAATATATATGTGTGTACATAAGAAACAATAGTCTGAACCAGAAAGTTTTTAACTTTTATTGATTCATTAAATTACTATAATCTAAAAAATAAAAATGTAAATCCTTCGTTTTTTATCGTACATAATTTACACGGATCAATTGATTCCTAAATGTGTTTGCCGTGGATATAATAATATAGTCTCTAGAGGCTCGTAATGATGCCCTCTCAGTATATATTATATATATATATTATATATATAGGTTTAGATGTATACGCTGCAGTGGGCATTCATGTATTATATTATTATACACGAATTATACGCATGTGCGCGGTTTGGTCACATCGTAGGTATTTATCATACAGATTGCATAGGCATGATGTATACCATAGGGTCTCGGACACTATAGGTGTAGGCCCGACGGACATGGTCATCATACTATTATAATATATAGATAGGTATTATGTGTTAAACACTTACTAACTTATCGTGCGTACTGCTGCAGTCGCGGGTAAATAACCTCCAATAAAATATATGGCACAATTCGTCCAGATCGGCGGATTAAACGCTACACATAATATAAGGTATAATAATATGTACGCCGAGTGTAACCGGTCATTACTATATTATATACACACATATACTTATTATATATTAATAAAAAAAAAATAAAAACCCCCCCATATGACGTAGATATATATATATATATATATACCAACATTATACAGATATAGGTACCTATATATAGTTTAGTGAAACGCGTATATGTACATCGAGCTTACCTATATCATTATGTTATATAGTACATATAGTTTATAATGGTACCTATATATAGATATATGCACACAATAACGTGTTGGGAGATTTAAGAGTTAATGTTAACTGTTTTTCGTGCGGCAGCTATTAAACACAATTATTATTATCGTTATGACGACGTACCTATAATACACAATATAATATATTATATACCCACGATTGTAGTACACCTATAGGTATATAATATACTGCACATCCGTATACTAATCCTTAAAAAGTGCACACACATTCGCATGCACTCAAGCGCGCAGCCAGTATTTTTTTTTTTTTTAGGGGAGTGTTTTAGTTCTATATTTAATTATAATGACATTAAGCTTTATACGCATATTTTCGAAGTCGTCAATCTTCTTATTAACACGCGCGCAGTATCAAAATATATAAAATAGCACCATATTTTGACAACTGCAGCATATTTTGCAGAAATCTGAATCATAATATAGCGTACAGGTTAAATATTTAAAAAAAAAATTTCATAGGGTCCCCATAACATCCCCTAACTCTACTCCACCGCGACGTAGTTATATTATTTTTCCGTTTTTACCACGACTTTGGTTATATTCTGTAGAAATACCTTTATACCAACCGCACATCGAAATATATACATTCACGGAACCTTTATAAATATCTACGTCATAAATAAATAATAGATGCGTTGCAATTAATAATTATGCACGATATTTAGAATAACCATTTAGCGCGTGTATACCTATATAATTAAGTGTGGTATGTAGGTACTTATGTATAGGTATAGGTATTAAAAGTTATATAATCAGGACTCTGAACTTTATGTGCTAAAAAACAATGAAATATGTGCACACGTATGTACTAGAAAAGCTCAAATATATATTTGATGTATTTATTATGCAGTATATAACACCCAATTATTACTTTTATAATAGGGGAATAAACTTGGCAATAGAGTAAATATTTTTTAATTACAAATGTTTTGTGCATATTTTTCGTTTGTAGATCTTGAAGCATTATTCCCAAATTCAAAAATTTAAAAATTTAAATTGTACCAAATAAACGGAATATTAAACCATTTCAACGTTATATATTAATTTAAAACTAAAAGATCTATTATTATTGAATATATTTTAAATAAGACTGGGTCGATCATAACAAATATTATTTACAATTGAGATTTGGTATAAGTAGATATAGTAAAATTCAAAATATAGACAATGTGCGACGGTGTGCAGCGGGTGTTTTTTTTTAAATTATTTAAATTACAGTTTTCAATTATTGAACATATTTTGTTGATTTATAAACATAATATGCATTAATAGGTATATATACTTAAAATCGGATAATTTAGTAAAGTATGCAACGTACATTTTTGTAGGTATTTATCATGAAACGTATATATTTGTATCGAATCAGATTTTGAATATCCTGCTTCTTTTAAGATATATACATATGCAATATGCAAATACATAAAGTTCCAGGCCCTGGCTATCATATATATATATATTATATATATATATGTGTGTGTTTGTCACCATCATGACGAGTAAATATTTTTCACGATTTTTCTTTCGAATATAGGTTAACCTATAGGCTATAAATCTTCTCAGTTGACTATATTATTGCAGATGGATAGGATCTATTTATAGTCTATAGGACGTTCACGAATAATCGAGACTAAATATTTAAGAGCATAATATAAATGAAGGATAAAGCTATAAGAGAACAGACATTATCGTCATAAAAAATATATATAGTCGAAAAATGTTAACATTTACCTATATTAGCCTTAACACTAAATTCGATACTGCGAATATTATATAACCTTTCGTCATATTATTAAATTATACTATAATACATTCTCTATAATAGTGAACCTACTTTACTACGCCTTGCGTAGACATAGATATGTTTCTGTCTATGCATTATGCAAATTTCTATAAATTTGTTTGGACATTTTTGATTTTTAATGAGTTATATTGGATTCTATTAGATTGCAAAATATTATCAATACGTTAAAAAACACATAATATTACCATGTCGTATATTTTAGCACACTAGTAATTTCTAGTAAATGTAGTTTATATTTAATTTGTAGAATTTAATTATATATTATTTAATACAGGTAGGTATACTGAACTGGACGCAATCGTGATATCGGGGGCTAATCACTTTTAATAATTATAATATTATAAACTTAATTCAGTAATTCATTCTACTATCGTAATATAATAATAATTCTATGCTGCGTTATTCGAGTTACGATATTATATTTAAAATACTAATTTCGCAGAACGCAAAAAGTATTAGGTGTATTGATATGGTTCTATGAAACAATATTGTTATACAATAATACGTATATATCTACCTACATGTACTAACTGACTATATTATTAACAAATAACAAATATTTCAATTAATTATTATAATGGTTAAATATTTCGAATAAAGTAAACAGCTGATATAATAATGTAACACATTATTATAGTGCCTGTTATAACCAAATACCACGAATAAAAAACAAACTTGTTATTGGGTAATTAAACGATTACGCATTATACTGTCGAACAATACAATCAATAATCATCAATAGAACTATAATAATTTATAACGCATAGAGTAAAGAATATTACTATTGTTTTTTTATTATTATTATGTTGATCAAACCATTATTATTATTATTATT